>JAQJVL010001765.1:0-147969 GCA_035578905.1 Stictocephala bisonia
ATTTTTATAAAAAATGAATAAAAGGGTACTTTATTATATTTATCGTTGAATTTATTGTTTTACTTTATATGCTGAACACAAGGTGTTATTGAGTATTTAGATCATTCAAGGATATGTCTTGTATTGAACAGTTGTTTGTCAGATGTTTCTCATAACATTATACCACACATAATTTCATAACGAGCTTCATCATTATTTCAAACAGATCATCAGTACTAATCAGTCTGTATACAAATTTTATAAAGTAGAATTATTATTTAATGTAAAAAATTGTCTTAGTGTCTTATGTTAAATTTAATTTAACGAGGAATTTTTTACAAACAGATCTATGCTATAATATAAAAAGTAAAATGACAAATAATATTAATGAAATGATATAATCCTGAGATCTTTTCCGTTATAACGTATACCACTATTTAAATATATTGAATAATACATTTTAACCATTGTTTGGTATAAATAACGGAACACGGTATTCAATTTATTGATTTAAAACATGTTTTCCTCATTTTCAACCTTTAGAATCCCAATACATCGAGGCCGCCCATATACATCGCACCGCGGCAGTTATGGTTAGGTTAGGTTATTATATTGTAGAATGAACCGGTAATTTGTAAAAACATTCTACAATAGGCTATGCTAACCTAACCTAACCATAACTTGCCGCGACGTCGATGTATATGGAAATATTTTGGGATTGCTGACACATAACGGAAAAGATCCGACATTAATAGTGGTATACGTATAACGGAAAAGATCCAATCCTGATATTGTACTTACCACAGGAAACACCTCAAAATGAAATGCATTTTATAATCTTCATATTTTAATAAGTAATTAATTTTATTCATCATTTACAATGTCATTTGTTTTTGTAGCTATACTATGCAACAAGCATTTATTTGGCAATACAATAAATTCTGATTTTAAATTGGTCTGATATATCAGTAGATTGTAGCTGGAGCTATGATCTTTTTAACAGTCAAATTTCCTATTGGGGGTCTTAACTTGCTATAAAATTAGTATTATTTTTATAGGTTAATATCATTCAATATGGGGTAAATCACATGTATCATGTCAGATTTTAAACACAGCATTAAATGTATTTTTTTAGTTATATTATTTATTTTTATAATCTGTTATTTATATATATAATAATGAAAACATTGAGTTGATATTTTTAAAATTTTAGTGTAATCAGTTTACATTGTTTTACTTTATATGCTGAACACAAGGTGTCAATTGAGTATTTAGATCATTCAAGGATATGTCTGGTATTGAACAGGTTGTTTGCCAGATGTTTCTCATAACATTATACCACATATAATTTCATAACGGCTCATCATTATTTCAAACAGATCATTAGTATATTTCAGTCTGGTATTACTGATAATTTTAACTATATTTGTTAATGTCGGTTTTGTGTTTTGTTTTTTTGTATGCGATGAAAAACATCTTTAACCGTTGGGGAAATTGGGACCAAAATGTTCTGGTTTACACCTAACCATTAAAACTTCTTTATGATATAAAGGTTTTTTTTAATTTTTTGGCTACAGTATTTAAAAAAATTACAAAATAATGATAATTACTATATAATAAAATTAGATACATTTTAAAGTAACGTAAATATTACTCAAAGTTTACATAAACAAAACAGATTACTTCATTAAGTTATACATGCGTGCATAAAGAAACAACAGTACAGCCTGAAACTGCTTGTTCCATCAACGCTTCTGATATGATCAGGTAGATTATTAATAAGTTGGCAAGCGGTTACTGTAAAGGGGTACCTTGCACTCTGCAGTCCGATACCTTAGCCTCTGAGCCACCATGCTGACAAGAAACGCCAAATTAGTGCCATATAATACAATACCCTATAGCTACAAATAGAAGGTGTGTTCCATTACAACTAACATCTATAAGCATGTATTCAGGAGAGCCCAACCTAAAGTTATCAGAAGTTTATGAATTGACACTGGAATATGAGATTTCTTAAAAGGAGGCAAACCTTTACCATTCATAATGTTCATTCATAAATTAACTCTCAAGACCAACATTGGGTTAAGAGGTTTTACTTCATATGAGGCTTTATTCCTTAATCTTAGATATAGTCATCAACTGCAATGTAGTCGATTTGTATGGATTACCCATAGATCTAGTAATAGACTATAATGTGGTCAATTGGAATATATTTATCTTAAACTTATATTACAGTAAAAATACTTTGTCTAATTAGTTGTACAGTGCTTAAAGACGTGCCTATTACTTGGGTGTATAAATTATTCGAGTAATATTCTGTAAAAAATGGTGACTCACTGAATGCTTAACTTTGTAGGAGAATACCTTACTTCCGTTACCAGTTTAGAGCAACTCGAAAAAAATTTCAGTTTTGTTGAGTTATTTTGAGAGGGCATTTTTTTTGTTTTGTTAAGGAAACAAACATTGTGTTCAAGAAGGAACAGACTTTATAATATTAATGTTTTTTTTGTTAAAAGTTGTGTAAGTATTTTTTATTCTGAAAATAAATAAAGTCCAAACAAGAATGTATACATCAAACAGAGTCAAGACTAAAGCCATGTGCAACCAAGGTCTAATTCTAGCGTTTGACAAATGCTTTAATATCAATTTAATATTAATTTCTCGTTAAAGAAGATATTAAAGAGGTGATGCCTACATTAATTAATGAATTAGATTCAGATACCTATTAAAGACATGAACAGAGTTTTTTTGTGATAATACCTGAGTCCTTGAACGCAGTTGGATTGGGATTGAGAATGTCTCTGATCACTTGTTGGAGTGACTTCACAATGACTTCTGAATTGTTCTCTACAAGAGAAAATATCATGAGTTGTTTTGTTAGTAGCAAAACATGATCTGTCCCTAGAGTATGATTACTCATAACAAAATTAAAAGTGTGCCTTATTATCCTAATTTTTACTATAGGAATATAAATACAAGTTATAACTATTATGTACATCCTAAACTATTAGTCTGAGCCTGTGGCCTGTGACAGCTGAGATGAGGAGTCAAGACGGGGCTCTTTTATGAAAACATTAGCCTAAGCAAGCAGTTGTTTTGAAGAAGAGTAAAATATCTGTTAGTATTATCAGCTGATGTTTATTATTGTAATATTGTTTGTAATTTGGTTAGTGGCGACACTACCACATGCCCTGACTAATTGTCCAATCTGTACCATCAGGTGTCTTTAGTGTCTATAGTTATCATTTGTCCTTGTTTCATTTGTATGACCAATGAAATAAAAACCTTTTTACAATTTAGTGTTTCTTTGTTTGTTTCCTTGTATTCATTTATTCATAAGACGCCGATCGTCAAGATAAGGGCGAATATGGATTTCGAATGAGTGTGATGAGTGTAGATGAGCGAATGTAATCATTGTTACAAACTAAGGCTGACTATTCCTTAGAAAGTGTCATTAATTAATAGCCCAATGACAAATGAACAGCCGGTGGTTATCAGATGATCCTTCTCAAAATGTATTATGACTCTGATTGGGATCAAACTGACAACCTTTAGCCCATGAAGCTGGGATTTAACCAACTACGCTACCAACCAATGTATGTGTAAATATACTATCCTCCTGATTACATGATAGTTTGATGTATTATGCACATTCTCAAAAATGTTTCTAAATTAGTACAAGATTTAATTTTTTATAGGAAGTAAATGTGAGTTGATTCAACAAATAAATGAGTTGTTTTATATAGTTTGACAGCAGTTTATATTGTTTTGAGATGCACCATGATGTAATAATTCTATTCCACAGTTATCCAATCGTTAATTTCCTGGTTGGCCAACCTTTTATATTAAACCTTTGTTAGGGCTGGACAGCCTACCTAACCTTATAAAAAATTAACAAAAATAATAACACTCTGTTCTTGCTCCTCTTTTATTCAATGGATACTCTGTTGACATTCCTACTACCAGAAAAATCATTTATGCAATGTTATTGCTCTTGAAACTCAAAATTAGGACATATAAAAAACAGAACACTTGCCACCTTCAATAACTATTTTAGGAACCTGAATAATTTTTCAATCCAACAAAGACAGAATTAATCTTAATTCTAATTAATAATACCTAATTAAAATTAGGTATTAAAGCAATACTGTTTGTTTTGTTACTTTTCTACTAATTGTTATGATCATTGTAATACAACATGTACTCAATCATGATAATCAGTTGCTTAAACAATTTAAGTAACAGTTGAAGTAATATTTTTATGCTTCATATTTATTACCTTTTTGTTTAGGATGATTTGTAACAACTATAAATCGTTTCAGTTCATCTACAACTTCAGTGCAGTTATCTAATGCGCTCTTTTCCAGACTGCTAGCTAAACGTATTTTAATAAACTGAGCCAAGTTTCCCTGAAATAAAAAAACACGTTTTACGTATAGTATTACTTTCAACTTCTTTAATTTCACTGTAAGGATGAGAATAATCTTACATTAGACTATATTAATCTGTAAAGTATATTTTTTATTTTTAAAAATGCATACAAATCTGTAAACTCTGATTTATGAATTAGCAAGATGCAAGTCATAAATATATGGTGAAATACTCATTATTGGTAGAAATGACAGGAGATTGTTGAATCATGAACAACATCATCTACCAATCATAAACAATCCAGTGCTAATAAATAATTTAAAAAAAAAGTTGAATTTTGTTTTTTGAATTAAACTCATTCTTTGAAATAAAACTCATTCTTTATTACAAATTAGAGCCATCTGTCATACAAAAATAATTTATACATTTCATTTTAAAATGAAGAGTTGATAACTTTCAAAATTTATTAGACTCTGTTTAGATTTGAATGTGTATATTTATCTAACCAAACTATTGGCATTGTTAGATCTGCAATTGAATTGGAGAACGGGATACATAACAAGGGGGTTGGGGTTCAGAAAGGCTCACATAACGCTCAATGAGCTCTGTCTCACCCAACAAGCAGTTCAACCTGTACACTCTGATGAGTCTGTCGGGTTGGTGGATTGATCACTGTAAGGTGGACAGATGGGTACAGTTGCACAGTTCCATGGCTAAATTATGAAAGTGAAAGAACTGAACTTATGGATATTGAATATATTCAAAAATGTATTCAGGAATAAAGACAACTTGTCACATAACTCCAAATAGAAATGTCTCCACGTTAGAGATAAAAAAGGTAGGTGTACTTTTCCATCGTCTTGCCATTATTGCTATAGTATTGTATTTGTTTTCTCGTGAACTATGATTGAGTGTAGGGTGGAAAATTCATACGTAGCTGTGTTAAAGGAGTACAATAGGTCATCAAAATAATATATACAAGGTGAATGTAAGTTAGTGTTAAATATTTTTATGGGTGAATATACCAAGCACCAGTAACTACACGTACAGTGGCATTGACCCACCCGCCCGCCCATACACGTACAGTGGTATTGACCCACCCACCCACCCATACACGTACAGTGCGATTGACCCATCCGCCCGCCCATACACGTACAGTGCGATTGACCCACCCATACACGTACAGTGCTATTGAAACTAAAAACTGGAAATTTTATTGTCTTACACCCAAGCACCTTTGAGTAATAGCAACTTTTAATTTTCACATAAAAATTGTGTTTTGTTTCACTTAAATTTAATTTTCTCTGTGATGCATTAATATATTTTCAACTTTTGAAAACATTTTTGGAATCTACATAAAATGTTAAATAAGACTAAAGAGGAGAAAGTAGTATTAACATAAGTCTAATAGTAACAAATTCATGGCAAAGTTACTTTGTATGTTTCTTGCAAAAAAAGTAAATGATAAAGAGGCTGTGGAGATTCACACTTTATACACTTAAAAAAGGCCAACAACAGAAAAATCTTGCCTGTTTTCCCCTCTTTTAAATAAATACAAATTTGCTAACTTTATTGCTGTCTATAATCAGTTATAAAAGTATTTCTATTAGAAAACAGAACGTGCTTAAAATCTCATAGAGCAAAAGAAGTAGCCAAAATGTTGTTTTGTAATATAGCTAATGTGAATAAATACTATTATTTTATTTTCTTGAAAGTAAACTACTAACCGATTAGGAATAATCAGATGGAGTTTAATCCATTGTTCAAATCAGGTTTGTTTATAGCTATTTCATCTTGTCATTTTAGCATAACATTAACTTGACATTCCATATAGGAAGATAACCAATTATGAACGTGTTTTATTCTGTTCTCTCCTTACTTCATCTCTTGTTTAGATTGCTTTTACTTAACAATTTATTGTCAGTATACTTAAAGCTATCATGGACTAGAGTATGTTGAAATGCACTATGTGTGCGGTTTTTGTAACGGAAATGCACTGGCTGCTCAGAGAGAATACCAGATGGTACCCAGATCTTAGAGTTCCTAGAACAGGGGTATCCTAGTAAGGGACTTGGAGTAATTTTTTTGTCAAGAACTCTATATAATAGACTGAGAAAAGATCTAACTAATGGCGTCCACCATCTCTTCCCTGTTTTCCATTCTAGTGGCAGGCCAGTTAATGGTTCTAGTCAAGTGTATTCCCTGGGTTGAGGGCTAAACACCATTAACTCTGTATATTCGTTGGATAGGAGTGCAAACCACTGCTACTCATATATGTGTTTGGTTGTAAGTAATATGATCTACTGGTGCTATTAGCCCACATCCATCAATTGACTTGTATTATTGTACATACAAGGATTTTGGAACTAACACTAATGTTTATAAATAACGATTAGGAACTATTTAACTATCAAGAAAGAATTTGTTTACCTGACTCTTCATGACTTGTATTCCCACATTTTCATTTCTATATTTAGCTTTCACCTCTCCTCCACTTCCAAAAAGACAAACAGACTCCACAACTGTTGATACAGTGTCTATCGTTTCAATTATTAACAGCTGGGTCGCCTAAAACAATAACTGCTATGCTATACCGTAAAAGAAAGTCAATGCTTTCTACTAT
Source organism: Stictocephala bisonia (assembly GCA_035578905.1). Taxonomy (NCBI): domain Eukaryota; kingdom Metazoa; phylum Arthropoda; class Insecta; order Hemiptera; family Membracidae; genus Stictocephala; species Stictocephala bisonia. The sequence goes on from JAQJVL010001765.1 coordinate 6,974, forward strand.
ATTTTACTACTAAGGGCTGTATAGATTTTTACATAACATAAATTATGGTGATCTATTTCGCTAAAACATATTACTAATTTCCGATATGAGTCACCTTAATTTTTATACCCTCTTTAATTCTTATGTTTATAGTGTACTGAATTTGTGATGCTAATATATTTTAAATTTCTCCCAGCCTGTAATATGCTAACTATAACATATTGTTACATAGCTGTACATTTGCTTTACTTCAAAGGTGTTAAAATTATAATTTTTATAAGTGATTTCTTATAAGAACAAAGAGAACAGTGACAGATTTACCACTAGGCAGCTGCCTAGGGCCTCAGGCAAAAACCTTAGGTTGTAAATGTTGCGCTAGTGGGCTAAGTAAAGGGCCCTCACGATGTTCCTACGTAGCTAGATTTAATAAAATTAATTTTATAAAATAAAATTTTATAAAAGTTCAATAGACATTAAAGTTAACTAAATACCAGCCTATACTACAAGTATTATGTAGGAAACTAGCTAAAGATACTAACTTAATATTCTTCGTCTCTGGGGGGGGGGGGGGGGGGTGGCACAACAAAAACTTGCCCAGGGCCGTAAAAGGTCAAAATCGTCACTGAAAGAGAATAGCACCACCAACAAAAAATAATAAAACAAAATAAGTTTAGTTAAATAATAAAATTGTTTAATCATAAAACTGTTGACAAAATAAGAATCTCTCTTCATTAAAAATCGTATGGCGAGTCTCATTTTTCACAGTTTAATTTGAATGCGCTCTGCAATTCGAGTTCTGATTCATTCATAATAAATCCTAATTTACAGTTATTACAATTTATTTTATTTGACTGATGCGCTGAGCTAAGCAAAGAGCACAGAATATTAGTTATATGAAAATATTATGCTGTAGTAAAATAAGTTTGGAATGAAAATTAAATTGCAATAAGTTGTTATTAACATGAAGTGTTGTTAACAATAAAAATGACATACTTCATTAATTTATATACTTTTCCTCAATAAACAAGTATTGTTAACTACTGTATATAAAAACATTGTTGTGTTGGCAATGAAACCTATGGGGGAAATGTAACCAATTACCTTTATAAGTAGACAGCAGCATCCCTCCTTATATGGTGTATCTTCCCAAGTGTTTGAACTATGTTTCCATTTAGAAATGCTTTGTACTGGCCACTTTTCTGAAAATAATTTTTTTATGTATTGTAATTTTAAGTGTATCTTTGCATTACGGTAGGGAAATAAATAGATACATCAAATATAATCAAACATACAAAACTTCTTACTTCTATATTGCTCAAAAAATACTTGTAAGTAATAAATTATAAAAAATAAAACTGGTATTTGTAGATGATGGGTTAAGATTGATGTCAGGATAATGGTCCATCAAGCCTTCAGAACAAAAATGATTCGTCTTTGCAAGTGCATCCTCATTTGGATCTCTCCTAACTAAAAACCATATGATATTTATTTATTTTATCTTATAAGAGAGGTGTATATTTATATATCACTTGCATCCTACAACAAGTATTTGGCATTAAAACATTTTGTGGAGAATAAATAAATGCTTATGAACCTCGGACTTTGATGAATTTGTTCAAATGCAAGGTCAACAGATTAACGTAAGAGCACAAAAGCAGGAGTGTCCGGATGCTAAGGTCCTTGTGCACAATGCATAACTTGGACTCATTCCTATTCAATTTGAGAATAATGATAACATCCTCTAAATAATTTATTTCCAATCTCTCCTGTGATACGATCTTATGTTACGTTGAACAATGTTGGCTGAGTGGGTGATTGCTGTCCATAATGACACTATTTCCAAATAGGGGAAGCAAAGTCATGACAGTGTGACAACTAAGGCTATTACACCACTGTCAAGACTCAAAAAATACCTTTATTAGATGTGTAAGTTGTTGAGGGCAGTGAAAGTGTCTGTTATATTAGTAATAAATGTCACTCACTATTCCAATGGTCAAGAAACTGTGCCAATTACCTAAATGCAAGTTTTATTACAGAGCATTGGATGACTAGTTTCAGTCATATAAGGTGTTTCAGGAGACACCACCACAGACTCCAGCTTACAATGAATTTTTCTAATTTAGAAAAAATATAAGTATATTGGAGAGATAGGACATCAGCAAACTTAATACCGCTGTACGTGTATGGGTGGGGGTTGGGTCAATACTACTGTACGTGTATGGGTGGGAGGGTGAGTTGTACCACTGTGTGTGTATGGGTGGGCGGATGGGTCAATACCACTGTTCGTGTATGGGTGGACAGGTGGGTTAATACCACTGTTCGTGTATGGGTGGGCGGGTGGGTCAATACCACTGTACGTGTATGGGTGGGTGAGTGGGTCAATACCACTGTTCGTGTATGGGTGAGCGGGTGGATCAATACCACTGTTCGTGTATGGGTGAGCGGGTGGATCAATACCACTGTCCGTGTATGGGTGGGCGGGTGGGACAATACCACTGTACGTGTATGGGTGGGCGGGTGGATCAATACCACTGTACGTGTAAGGGTGGGCGGGTGGGACAATACCACTGTACGTGTATGGGTGGACGGGTGGGACAATACCACTGTACGTGTATGGGTGGGCATGCTCTAAAGATTTGAGTAAATATTATGTTTATAAACTCTAAAGGTCTACGTAAGCCAATAGACCTTAATGAGGACGGAGTCATATTTAATGTAAATATATAGTTTTTATGTAATTCAACTTATTTCCCACGAACAAAGTAACTAAAATTATCTAAGTTTTCTGTAGAATGGTTTATTTCGAATTTGGAGGTGAGTGGAGCAATCGTATTGGAAACAATTGAAGGCGTTAAGCTTCGAGGTATTTTTTGTGCATTCCGTGTATGCTTGGACGGGTGGGTAATCACCACTGTATGTGTATGGGTGGGTGGTTGGGTCAATACCATTGTATGTGTATGGGCAGGCGGTCAAACTACTGTGCGTGTATGGGTGGAACTAAACAAGCAGTCTATCAAGTTTAATTATTTTATCACCAAAAGGAAAGACAAATAACGTAGTTTACAAAGAAGTTTTTCAGTAAGTTATTTTTAAAATTCTTAAATGTACCACATGGTTAATTTGCAAATTTATAACTTGAAATTGCAATACAATTAGTATTAGCTATTGAAATGAGCCATGGCAATAATAATACGGTGATAAACTAATACAATGTAATTGTACATGTTTTTTATCATTATAAGAATAAAAACCAATGTGAGAAATCTATTGTAAATATAGTATATGATCTTTTGTAAGTTTACACTTTTAGTAAAGATAGAAAAAATAAAACGGCAAAAGAAATAGGCATATCTTCCGCTTCTTACACAGCTTTTAACTTTTTAACCTAAGTTCATAAACTAAAATGCTTTTATATTTGCAAATACTTATAATTTGAATTAAAAAAATTGTGAATTTCATGTAATTTGTATACAACTAGAACCTTTGCGGGCGAAACCGCAATGTGGGTACTAGTTTCAGTATAAAAAATTAGACCTTAGATTGTCTTAGGTACATTACTTACTTTCAGAAGATTGCATTGTAACTTAATCAAATTGCTTATTTAAATTGACTGATTATAATCACTGATTTGAAAACTTAAGTATCTGATTGGGCAACAACTTACATTCAAACAAACCTAATTATTTACGTGGTTTCAGATGGAATTATGATCTTTTCAAGTTTCCATTTCTGATTGCGGAAATAACGCCTGTGAAGATGTACTTCCGGTTGGTGACGTACAATGATTACTTGATAGTTGATAGTATGGTAAATAGAACATATGTTTTAGTTACCGTGCTTGATAGAGAAGGTCTATGGTACGAGTAGTATCTCTACGGAGGCATACATAAAACCAACAAATTATTTATTTAAGTTTATTATATGTTTATTTATTTGCTTTGTTATTGGCCTTAAGTATCAAATAATGCTGTTACTTTATGGTTAAGTTTATGGTTTAAATCGTTATACATAACTTTACACAAGATATTAAGAATTATTTAAAAAAAGGTATCTTATATTATAAGTATACGATATTATAATAGACCTTCTGTTATAATAGAATTTCTATTTAGACCAACGATATAAACTAAGAAATGATGGCCCAGCTTAAATGTGACCGTACATGGTGACTTGTAATCATATGTGTGCCCTTATCGGGTGGGGAGGTTTTTAGAAGTAGGTCAGGCTCAAGGCTTAAATACAAGGGGTTGGCTGATACAGTTTACGCATCCGTATCGCGCAGGTGGCATTTACGTTATAGGCCGGCTTCAGCTGTGATTGTTCTAGCTGTAAACAAAACAAACCGCAACAATATAAAACTTATGCGGTATTTATTTTTTATGCCTGGATTGTGCATGTATTTTTCTTATTGTTTTATTTGCATGGAGTGACTTTAACTTTTGACTCTTTTGAGTGTGTTGCTCGTGCATTTTATTTTTACAATATATATAAAACAGCAATTCAGATGGACATATCTGTTAGTAGATTTGTGTAAGTATACATACACTGTTTAATAATTCTAGCGTTAGTACCTCTACATGTAAGCTACAAGACCTGCATGATTCGCTTCATGAAATTCATTGGTAGTATTCATTAATGAAAGAAAGGGTTTGTAATAAGCCAATTTTTTACAACATTGGAGAATTTTGGTGGTGGTTGGTAGGTTTCTGATGGAAATCGGTAACCATTATATAATCTAATACCTGAAACAGAAAAGCAGTTATTTGTTTTATGTAACCTATTTCTAGGAATAAATAAGTTAAATTGTATCTAGTATTGTAATCATGCACATTATTATTCAATGGGAAGAACTCATGTCTGTCCTTTATAGCTGTGATACACTGAAAAATATATTCATTGATAACAGTCAAGATAGAATGCTGTATACATTGATAGGTCTACACACTATAAGTCTAATGTTACGTTTACAGTGTTCCAAAAATCTAACATTAGAAATTATTCTCACTGCCCTTTTCTGTAACAAGAGGATCCTCTGAACACATGATGCGTGTACCCAAAGTCTGGTACCATGGGCTAGAATTGAGTGACAAAAGGAAAGTATGCTTGTTTGACTACGTAAAAGTGATAAATATCAATTTCGAATAGTATTATTTATTTTTAGTTGTATTATATTTGTATTTAATTTAGTTACAGTTTGTGTATCAATGCATTTAGCTAAAACAATGATTAGATCAACACTTAACAGGCAAATAAGTGCAGCGACAGCCTTATTAAAAATATAAGTTAGGCCAGCTTAGTGAAAATCTGCTTTTGAAACATTTACTAGTGGTGAAATCTAGAGACTCTCCAACAGTAACAAAATATATTGCATTCAATATTATACTGCTTGCACACAAGTTGGAATAAGCTGTTTTTCTTCAACTCAGCTGTTAATTGATGACAGCTAAAGCTCCAAGCATGGCTAAAAACATCAGCCATCACTAGTGGTGGTGGTAGAGGTAGGTAGACATAACAGTGGTATGACATAAGGCAGAAAGAATAAATTGTACAGTACAGAAGAGAAATCAAATTTAGAGAAGAGGCTACAGGCTAGAAGAGAAGGCCAGGCCTAAAGCCAAACATTATATTTTAAATATTATAGTTGTCAGAAAAAATTATGTAGACTTCAATCGAGATAGTCAGAAGTTATTGTGGTGTGGATACATTTAAAATAGCGAGGACATCAAATAAATAAGAATTGCTTTTATTCAGTCGGCTCATAATGGTTAAATTGATTTGTGTGTGTTTTATCAGTGCCATTCTCTGATCAACTTAACTCATTTTAACATCAAGTAGTTTCTTTTGAAGTTAATTTTCACACTACTCTGGTAAGCCTCACGATTTATGAATTTATTGTATCTTAGGCCAAAAACTTTCTTTTCAACATCTTATCAATGTATCTTATATATTGTTATAGGAAACAAATTTCACACAATGACCGTAAAACACATACCTTTCTCCTTAAAAAAGAAAAATGTTGGACATTCCGACTCGGTTCGGTTTCTTTTCTTGATAGCAGTTATCCTGGGCTGCCCATATTGAATACTTACTTTCTTCTAGATTATCCTAAACCATATTTCTGATGAGACGACTCAAATGAAATTTGTGAAGCCTTAGAATTTTATTTTGCACTGTTTGAATCTTTTATGTCATATGGCCTTTTCTGGGGGTTTATTTTAGTTGGATAGCGTCCTATTACTACAAAAGAGAGTTGTAGGGATCACGACTCAATCTGACATGAGAAGTCATTGCAAATATATTTGTAGAGTTGGAAATTCTTACTGTTATAAATTTATATATTTTCCAACTATTAAAACTCACAGTGAATAATTTACATAATCTATCCTTGAGAAGGGATATTCATGATTACAACACAGGGGGTAATGCGGCAGTTGACTGCAACTACCGCAGATCAACCAAGTCACACAAAAGTCATTTGGTACCTAGTCTCAAAGTATATAATAAAATTAGCCATAGATCAAGTGATAAAAAATAGGGCTTGAAAGATTTCACAAATGTTTTATTAAGAATCCTTTTTATTCTCTGATTGAACTTTTAAAACAACTATATTGACTTTTAACTAGACTAGGTCATTGTATTATTTAAACTTTAATATTTAATTTTTTCTTATGTAATGTTTTATATGTTTAGCAGTTGTTGTCCAAATTGTTATTTTATTATTTGTTAAAGATATATTCATTTGTTATTGCTATAGTTTCTTTTATATAAAACACATTTTAAAGTAATTTTATAGTCTGTTTATTTTAAAGTTTACTGTCTTTTAGCTCAAGCTCATTTTATAACTAATAATGTGTTTAATGTTTAGTCAGCCACCCAAATAATTGTCGTTATTTACATAATGAAGAATTTTTGTATGACAGTATATGTATAAAATCTACTCTGACAATGTTTACTGTATAACATTACTGAATAACAATAAAGACTATCCTGATATCTGCAGAATTCGTATGTAGGGCTAGTTTTAGAGCTTTTATTAGGAAGAATAACAATAATTCTGGTATTTTATAGACTAGTTTGTAAAAAGGTGTATACAATGGCTAAACTTCCTGAAAAACGCTTTATACAGATTTTGCCTTCAGCTTGAAAGTGTAAAGAAAAGTTATAGTTGCTATAGGCCTACTCAAAATCACTAAACATTTTTTAAAGGAGAAGCAATAATGTGGCATAATACTATTATAAACAGGTGAGAAGCCGCTGGGCAGACCACCTGATACTGTATATAATGCCCTGTTCTGTTCCTGTGTGCAGTTTTAGTGACGAGGCAGTCATTAGTCAAAGTCATTCAAATCTGTGTTACCTCCATTATGAGGATTGGTAACTAATTCTCTTCCAACTGAAACAAAGAAGTTATTAACACATTGAATTTGGGCCACTCGGATGCTAGGGGTGTGGTTTCGGCACAAAGATGGACCCATGCCCCTTGCATTGGTTGTCCCTCACTCAACGTGTTATAGACGTTAGGCTACTTATTGATTTACATGCTTCAATGTCAATGGTTAAAATGTTTGAAATATATTTTTTAATGGAAAAGGTATTTTTATTGTATGCCAGACAATTCTTTAACTATTTCTTATAAAATCTTTGGATCGACCTGATTTGTTAATTTTTAACCTGTAGTAACTTCGTCGTTTGGATGTTTAACTAAATTACATAATTTTGATAAATGTGTTTAATATTGACTTTTAAGTAAGGAGTAAAAGTTTGTGATTTAGTTGTTTACTTGTCCCTATTATGAATCGCTGAAAGTAATTCTTTGCTATCTGACATTTTAAATTTAAAAATGTACTTTGCTTTTTTTTAATTTTCCTGACTTTCAATTTACATTGAATTGAGATGTTTTCAGTATGTCTAGGCTATCAGCAATCAGCACAGTTGTTTACATCTCATCAGTTAAGAACGGCTTCACAGTAGGAATTCGTCAAATTATCTAAGAAAAGCATAGTCATTGTAGGTGCAGGACATGGGTTGAGTATGATCAACGACAGTAGCAGGTCCTGACATCTTGAGTGTAGTAGCCTATTGTAATTTGTTAAATCCTAAGAAAACCAAATTAATTAATTTTCAGTTATGTAATCATAATGTATGAGAACCTGATATATTTCTTTTAAGAACACAATATTATTTTGGGAAAACTTCATAAACTTTCTAGGGATATGGATTGATAGTAATTTAAACTGGAAATCCCATGTACAACAGCTCAAACGTATACTACATTCTGCTTGTTTTTCTATTTGTGTTTTGCGGGACTGTGTAGATTTTCCAACACTGAATATAATCTATTATGGATTTTTTTTACTTTAATGAGATACAGACTGATTGTCTGGGGAAAGTCATCATATGCCATTAAAGTATTCAGATTGCAAAAAAAATGCCTTAGAATTATGACCAAAAGTAATGTTCGTAGTTCTTGTAAACAGACTTTTAAAAAATTTGAAATTTTAACCTTAACCTGTTTATACATGTATGAGGTTATTGTTTTCACAATGAATAATACACAGTTTTGTGGAGATAATTTCTTAAAGCATAATTATAGTACTAGACACAAACACTTATTTCAGCAAAAACCTCATAGATCTTCAGCTTTTGAGAAAAAACCATTTACACTGGTATACAGCTCTACAACAAATTATCACTGCAACGTAAACCTGTTTGTGATTCCTTGAAAAAAAGTCTAAAAAGTTTTTTTATAAACAAAGCTTATTATTCTATTCAAGAATTTTTAGAGGACAAGCAGATTGCACTTAGTTATGATTATTGCAACTAGTTTAGACTAAGGTTCTTTATTTTTAAGTAAAATTATAATTTTACGAGTTACCTGTTTGCCAGAGCATATCCTGTAACATGCAAATGTAATGTTGACAATAAAATGAATTTAAAAAATTGTCACATGTTGCAGTAGGCCTACTGTATAATATGTCATGCTTTAATAAGATTTACTATTATTTATGAATTGTTAATGAAATGCTTATAAAATGTCCAAAAACCTCTCATCACTGTAGGTTTTATATTATAAATTTAAAGGATTTAGTGAAAAAGTATGACATTTGAGCTGAAAAAATAATTTTAGTGCAAAACCAATCATATATTTGTGTGCTTCATAAAAAACATGTTAAATGAAAATACAAATTATTTATGAAAAATATAGATATTTTAAAAAGTGGTTTTTTTCTTTTAAAAATGCGTTTTCTGATAAAAAACTAGTTTTCCACCCCGCCCTGTGTAAATACAACCTCCCTTGTAAATTCAATTTATTTTTTACCACTTTTTAAACGATAGATAGTTCAGAGGCAAATAGAAAGCACATAATTACAAATGTTATTCAAATGGTTGAAATTTGTTTATATATAATATTCTATCTCTAAGAGCTTCTCCTCATTTTTGAGTTAGGTCCTAGGATCACGTTTAAAAAAAATTTTCCCAAGGTTCTCATCTGCAGGTTGTTATGGACTATTTAATTAAGTAAATGAAACAATCTATTTCATGGAAAAATATATCCAGGGAATGCATATATGTATGGTTAATCATTTCTCAGTAAATTGGGCATTTTACTATGATATTGTATGTGACCTTTCTACTAAAGACTCTCTTGCCTTTAGCATGCTTTGATGAGAAATATTTAATGTAATAGGTTCAATGTTTAATCCAACATCTGGCATTGTAAAATTTCTGTACTGGCAGGCTATTTTTAACCATATGTGCAATCATATATTTAAAATTCTGTAGAAAGTAAACTACAGTATAACCTGGCATATCCGGCCCTTTGATATCTGGAACCTCTGATCACCAGTCTGGAAGGCTTAGTGACAAAGAGAAGGAATATTAGTTCCCAGCGCATGACCTTAGGAAAGGTGGGGCGGGGTGCGTAATGAGGGATTTCCCCACAACAAACAACTTTGCCTATGCTATTTTTGGAAACATTGCCCTAGCGTGTGAGTAGATCAAACTGTGCGTCAGTAAGAGTTTTTCTACTATACTGTATTTTACTGTCGCTGTTTTTTTATATAATGTATGTTTTAAAATGAAATAAAATCTATTTTATCTTTTAATTTGTTTTCTTTCCATTACGTAACGAGAAAGTGTCTTAACAAGGATATATGATACTACTATACTAACGATATTGTAGTTTTTATTATTGTTAAAAAGTCTGCTATTTTATAAAATTATTTCTAAATATTTTAGAAAACCCTTACAGCTCAATCTGTTTTATAAATGGTTGAATCATAATGTTTTACAAATTGCCTCTAGTCATAGTATATTCTAGTTACTCATAGTCATACCAACGGTTGATTTAAGATCATGTCTTTGTATATTTGAGATTCTTTCTCTGTTTCTCGGGATAGTACTCATATTGTTATCTGTAACATAATAGACACTATACAAATGTTGTTAATACGTTGTTGCCTTTCTTTGTTATAGATTTTCATACCAATGTTGAAATGATGGTTGAAGAAGCTGAGAATTTAGAATTGTTTCATTTGAAACGTATAGCAACAGCTAAAAAAATATGCACATCTACTTTCAGCTCTTTACAATTGCAACAAGCCATTGCTCTAATTTTAGAGTGAGTTCAAAATGTTCAAATTTAGCTAGAAAGTCAATTTATATTTTGATCTATATACATGTAGCAAATTGTTAATACGATGGTCATTCAATAATTAAAGAGACATGTCTGGGGAGGAAACTGTTGGTAGAGTAATTTTGGTACTTTTATAGCTTTAAGTTGGCATCACTTGGATAAGCCCTTATCGGCTGATTGATTAACATTGTTGTTTTTATAACCTCAAAAAATGATGGAAAGTCCACTTGAAAATTCCACCTTGGTTGAATAACGTTCTGTTATTCATTTTTAAGGTAAAAACCAGTGACTTAGTATACTATCTAGAAAGACTAAAGTGTACGGTAAAAAGTGTTTGAATCGTGCAAATTTTTACAAGTGGATAGAACAGTTAAAAAATGGCCAAGATTCAGAGGTTAACAAACACCGTCCTGGCCGTCCAATTGTAGTTTCAACTCCCTCATTTGAAAGTCGAATTGATTATATAATTCGTGCTGACCGCCGAGTTACTGTGGAAATGATAGTTGAAAAAGTTCATTTTAGTATGGGTACAGTCATAACATCATTATAAACAAGTTGAAGTACCGCAAAACGGGTGCATGATAGGTCCCAAAGGAGTTTACACTGCTACACAAAGAAACAAGGTTGAGAGTGTGCACAGAGCTAGAGGAACGTTTTGAAAGAGAAGGTCAGAACGTCCTGAACAAACTTTTAACATGTGATGAAACTTGGGTTCACTATTATGAGCCAAAAAGGCAAAGCACGGACTGGAAGCACACCAGCTCATCTGTCAAAAATTTCAAAAAACCCAAGAAAAAAATTCAATACCCAAGCATCAGTAGGAAAAGTCATGTTGACGGTGTTTTGGGATGCTGAAGGTCTGTTTTTTTGTGATTATCTTGAAGAGCAGCTTACAATTAACAGCCAATAATACTCGGATATGCTTTTGAGAGAGAAACGTCGTGGATCTCAGAGAAGAGGTGTGATTCTCCAACAAGACAATGCACGTCCTCATACTGCTCAACTAACCAGAGAAACCATAAACAAAATAGGCTGGGAAGTACTGTATTATCCCCCTTACAGTCCCGATTTAGCATTTCCACTTGTTTGGTCCGCTGAAGGAGGCATTGCGTGGAAAGAAGTTCCAGGATAACGAGGACGTAAAGAACTTTGTGGGAAATTGGCTCAAACACCAAGATAAAGAGTTCTTTGCAGCTGGCATGAAAAAGCTTGTCGTCCATTGGAACATGTGCATACATGTTCAAGGGGATTATGTTGAAAAGTAGTAAAAGTGTTGTTTTGTAAAAATAAATTGTTTCCTCTCTAGACCTGTTTGTCTAAAGAGGTATCTTTCTACATGCATAAGCCATTTACCTGAATGCATCCACAATATTTCACCATTTAATTTATTGGGAACAAGGTTAATTGATGATGGGCTTAATTTAGTAAGTGTACAGTTAAATGAATGAGGCTTATAAATATGATAAAAATCAAATTCTTAATTTATTCCTTTTTAGAGAATTCTATAGGAGTTAAATAGAAAATTACTACAAAGTCTTATTTAGTTTAAAAATTTCTAATTTTAATGTTGTTTATAGTGAATCCCCATGTTCAAATTAATGGAGGTTTGAATCTGTTAGAGTAGGCGCAGTTGTCATTTACAGGCATGAGGTGATCACTAAACAGATTCTATAGATGATATTTCTAGATTCTAAAGAAACTATATATGGCATTGCCAGGTGGTAGTCAGTAAGAATTTACTTTAAAATCTTGGCTTCTGTACACCCATCTCTAGTATTTTGGTATTAAACATTTTCATAGTAAAGTCCTCTGCCACTTTCATGTATATGAAACCGCATTGGTTTTGATGTGATATTTAAATGTACAACAAATATAACAAAATATATATGTATTCACAACAATTCTGCATACAAAAACTCTTAAAAATACAAAATATTAATCAGCAGTAAAGGATACATTTCTGAAATGCATGCAATTTTATACTACACTACACGATAAATTTTTTTGGTTTTTTCAGATTACAACAAAAAATAGGTATATTATTGTTAATTTACAAAAATGTGAGACCAACATTCTCATTTGTAAGCTTCCTGAAAATGTTAATTTTCTGTTTCATTAACAAGTCTAATAACTTGAGTATTCACTTCTACATTATGATATTAGTTTGGTTTGGAAAGAATAGAAGGATGTGTTTTAACATTATGATCTATCTTTTCTTACTGCCTAATGCTTCACGCATAATGATTTACTCCAGTATTAAATTTCTCTCCACCTAATACTATTATCTTTTCTTTTTGTTGTGTTATGTTAAACCATTGACTGTAGAAATAACCAAACAGACCATGCAATGCATTAACTCTAGACGCGTACCTGTGCTGGTATCTTACTTACTCTTACTCCTGTGGCCACTCAAATCCAAGGTGATTTTTGGCCTCGCCAACAAATTGCCTCCACAATCCTCTATCCTCTGCCATTTCGATGTCTCCACCAAGACTTCTCACATCCTGTTCTACTTGGTCATCCCATCTTATTCTTGGTCGTCCTAGAGGTCGCCTTCCTGCTGGTTTCCCCATCCATACCCTTCTTATCATTTTTTTCTTCTTCCCTTCTCCTCACATGACTAAGCCATCTTATTCTTCTACTTCTAACCACCGCCACAATATCAGGTCTCTTGTACAGTTCTCTAAGCTCTCTGTTCTTTTTTATTCTCCACACTTCTGATTCATAGGTAGGTCCATATATTCTTCTTAAAATTTTGTTTTCAAATGTAATCAATCTTTTTTTTGCTATACATCGTTAGGGTCCACACCTCAGATCCATACAATAAAACAGGTTGTACAATAGCTATATACATTCTTATTTTTGTGGGTCTTGACAGTAGTTTACTTTTGAATAGCTTCAGGAGACCCCAGTAGCATCTATTTGCTGCGTTAATTCTGACTTGTATTTCCTCTTCCATTTTATTTTGGCTAGTCAAAGTAACTCCTAGATACTTGAACTCTTCAGTGGCTAAATATTTGTAATCCATTGTGTCCAGTGTTGAGTTGATTGGTTCTGCCTGTCTCCCTATCTTCATATATTTAGTTTTTTCTTCATTCACTTGAAGACCTACTTTGTTGGCTTCTTTTAACAGGTATCTAATGGTGAATAATTTCAAATTAGTGCTCAGATAACTTTTTTGTATACTATTAGCTCACCTATTATGTTACTTCAGCATGTGCCCCAGAGAGAGAGAGAGAGGGAGAGGGAGAGAGAGAGAGGGAGAGGGAGAGAGAGAGAGAGCGAGAGAGAGAGAGAGAGAGATAGAGAGAGAGAGAGAGAGAGAGAGAGAGAGAGACACACTGCCTGTAGATTGTGGAATAAACTTGATCCTTCAACTCGAAATATTGACAGTCAAGCTCGGTTTGTTGCGGCACTGAGGGAGTGGTTGTCGTGGTCGAATTCGTGGGGCTTGTAGGCCTTGGCCGTGCTGTCAATGTTGGACTGAGTGTGATGTGTGTTTGTTGTGGTCAGTTCATGGAATAATTTTTATTTATTTATTTATTTTTTTTTGTCATGTAAGTAATAGTCCTTTGTTTATGTTCTTTCACGTTTGATTACTTAATTTTAATTATCTTATAACTCTAGTTTTGTATTGTTGTTATGAACACATATGAACTCTAAATATACTCATTGTAAATTTGTATGAAATTTTCTTTTTGAGGTTAAGTGTAAAAGAGGACCTAACTTTGCCTCACTAAATAAAAGTTTTTTCATTTCATTTGATGAAAGCAGCTGGTGGTTTGAGTCTACCTGAAAAAGAATGGGTTTACCCGATTTTGAACTGGGGTTTATTTTCTATAAAAGCTGAATAGTACATGATGCAGTTTATTGAACTTGTCAATTACTGCCTGTTGTGTTCTTACTGTGGAAATAATGTTATTTTGAATAAGTAGAAGTTTTGCTATGATTAAAAATTTTACTGTTCCAAATTAATTTTATATTTCTCTTAAGATTATTCAAAATATATGTTATTATAGTATATTTTATATTGCTAGTTGTAAGATAAATATATTCCATGGTAAAACTCAAAATTTTACCTATATCTCTGTACTTTTTTTGACCTGAAAAAAAGTAAATTATGGCATTTTTCAGAAGTGGTAATATCTTGCTGTTTCTCAACCCCCAAGTAGCGGATCAAGCCATAGTTCGATGTATTCCTTGGTTTGAAGACCCCTTAAAAAGAATAGAGGCAGCAACATTTGATCCAACATTTGGAACTTGGTTGCTTGTTGTTTGTAAGTATTTCTGTGTTTTTTGAATTTGTTTTATATGTGCCTTTAACAAGATTCCTCACCATATCTTTTGCATAAATAATCATCACATTGTAAAAATAGTGAAAAATAATTTAATAGCAAAGAAAAAATAAATTAATATTTGCAAGTACAGTTTAAGAAACACACTCCCTGAAAATTGTTGTTATTACTCTCATCTATTTATAGCCGGTTTAATTTTACTTGAATTTGTTTTACTGTAGTTTAACAAAATACAGTCATGACACTTCCATTGCAGCGCCATGGAATTAGCACAACGCTTGTGGTTTAGTATCCAGCCAGCACAACTACGCTGCATTACTGTTGTATTGCATCGTATCTTGCAAAAAAGAATAATAACAATATAAAAAGTGGCATGTAAATTATTAATCATCAGTCAGCTGTGGATTTAAACATTGTAGAGGTATGCACTGCTGCTGGCTGGCGGCTAGGATCGCTAGTATTGTGCTTGTCGATAATATGTGACAAAGTCTCGCAACTGTATATTGTTAGACAGTGCTTTTACTTAAATTTATTGATATAAAAATATTGACAATGCAACAGTATTGTGTACCTTGCAATAGACAAGTACAATTAAAGAATGATTATTATTATTCTTTATTTTAAAAAGCAAAAGTTGTTTCAGGCAAGATAATGTATTATTCAAGAGACAATCAACTATGTGAATCCAGTAGTAAAACTGCTACTATATCCATAATTAAAAATTTATATGGGATTATTAAATTTTTAACACAATTGATGCTGAAAAAAGGATGATTGGTTATGCAAAATTGTGAGCAACTTTATAGCATTGAATCTTACTTTTTGTATACAGAAGATAGATTTAAGATGAAAATCAAAGTACTCAATATGTTTCCCTAAAAATAGTGACACATAAGTCTCTTGTCTTATTTACATTGTGTCCAATACAGGGATGCGGTACAGTCACCAAACATATGTAATCACAAAATTATTAATAATATGTTAAATAATATTTACATATTATTCATTGAGATACACATCTTGGTTTTATGATTTTTTTAAAAATAGAATTAACACTTTTTGGGATAGTTTTAAAACCAATGTAACCATACATCTCTGTAACACTGATAGGAATTACAGAAATGTATGGTTTATATATTCAGGGTGTCTCACGAAAGGTGTCTCAAATGCATTGTTGGCGAACCATTTCACCAAGAACATTGCTGTAAAGTTTTCCCCGCAAAACCATATGCATAGAATCAAATAAAGATATTTTCATGATTGTTAGACTTGATGTAGGGTCAGGGTTGTATTGTATTGATGGTCCAGGGTTCGAATCTTAAAATATTTTAATGCAAACATATAGCATGTGGCATATCATATCAAAGGTATTGACGCCCTGAGTGTTTTGGTGTAATCAGATCTGAATTTTAATTATTTGTTTCAAAATAGCGGCCAAAAGTATGTAAAAAATAACAAATTTTTGTTTTTATCGCCAAATGCACAACTATATCTTAATATGAAATCCAAAAACAGTATTGAATTCCTAAGAAAATTATCTTTAAAATGATATCCAATATGGCTCAATTTTACAATATTATATCCATTTTGTGTTTTTTTGTTATTTTTGATAATTTTGAAAACCCCAAAAGTCAAAAATCTTAAATAGGAAGACCAGGCTTGTTGCATACCAAATAAAAGAGAGTAAAACCCGGAAATTTTTTGTTTTCAAACAATATGTCTATCTTGAATAATGACAAAATTGTGGCTGAAATCTTTAAATTTGTTGGCAATTTGTGTGTTTGGACATACGGTGCACTCCCACTTATTATCAGCTGATTAAAGCGATCAACTGATTTTGCAAATTATTGCAACAAAGTATGTGTTCTCCATTACTTTTATTGCTTGTAAGATGAAAAACTTACATGTAAACAATAGGTCTATCTTGAATAATAACACAATTGTGGCTAAAAACCTTTAAATTTGTTGTAACGATCTGGTTTAACTAAGCAAGCTGATTCATTTGTCCTCTTCACTGTAATAGGTGCTCAGAGAGTCCGCCACCTACTTCAATACACTTTTCAATCCTTGTAGGAAAAGCTTCAATAGCATGGATTACTTCCCTACTTATATGTGCACATGCTCTTATTCTATCTTTCATGTTCTGTCTTGATGTAGGAGCAAATTGATAAATAATATCCTTGATTCTACCCGGGGCTTACGTAAACGGGGATAGTTTATGTAGGCCCTGTTCTCTACTCATAGGAAATAGTCTCCCAATCCTATGTTCTGCAATCATAGCAGTGAGAGTGAATCTTATGTCACGGTGGTAATGTGCTGGACACCCATCTTGCATAAACCACATTTGTCGCTGTCTTTCTACAGGAATATCATTAAGTGAAACTAAAAATACATTGTTTAGGAAGTTGTTGTACAATTCCCCTGTTAAATGTCCATCAAAAAAGTAAGGACCCATTTTTCGCCTATCGAGTATGACACACCAGACTTTCAGTGACCATTGCCTTTGTTGATTCACCTCCCGTACCCAATAATATTTAGTAATAATAATTAGTAGGGATCCAATAGTGCATGTTATGTCAATTAACTTGTACATTATTTTTAAATGTGGGCCTCATCATTCCAAAAAACATTAAAATGAAATTCTGGATTATTGTTAATCATTTGTTGGGCCCATAGTGAGAAGTTAATGCGGTGCAAATGATCATTTGCTTCAAGTTCTTGGTGGAGTGAAATGTGATATGGGTGGAAACTACTGTCTTTAAGTATCCTTCTGATAGTAGATCTACTAACTCCAGAATTTCTTTCAAGGCGCCGAGTAGACACCTGAGGATATTGACCTGAACTTGTCCTGTTGTTCGTACTCTATTGGCTAAGCGCTCAAAACTCTTAAACTTTGAAAGTTTCTGTCAGGGTATCGTTCAGAATAAAGCCTTTCAGCAGTCCTGAAATTGCTTAGACACTCACCCAAAACCATTAACATGCTGAATGCTTCTTCATTTGTGTATGGCATTTTACAAAAATGAGATTTCCATACACAGTAAACACAAATTAAACTCATAAATAAAAAATGTAAAAAAGAGAGTAAACATAAATCAAAACAAAAAACGCAAATTTAAACACATACATAGTAAATTGATAGTAAAAAAAAATATTATTGAACAAATAATCGAAACTTTCAGTATATACCTACAGCTGCAATTTTTGTATAAAATATGTTTGGTTACAAGCAATAAAAGTACAGTAAAACCTTGGTTATCTGGCCTAATGTGGCGAAGATCAAGCTAGATACAATAAAAACTGGATAAAACATAAGTCATAAATAACTTGGTATTATTGGAAAAATACGTTTAGTAACTGATAACAGACAGTACACGTATGCGGAGTGCCTACAATTGTATGAAACACAACGCGTTCTGCAGCAATTGTAATGAAACGAACGATGTTTATCACGATTGCCAACTATGTCGCTGCTTGTGGGTGTGTATGTAAAATGAACTGTTCCACTTCCTCCACTCGCGAAATGGACTCTTCCAACCAATCACACTGAACAAAAGTAAACAACATTGCCAGCTTGGATCTTCAGGTGCATTATTAAATTATTACGCAGTAACAAGCATTGTTGTATATAATCAATGGTAACAAACGTCCGCTTGTCGAGAGAGGGTGACTAGTCAATACAGTGCCTGCAATTTGCGAAATGCAAAACCAAACACTCGTTTACGACATTTGCGTTTCAAAACTAAAAAGCACTTACGAATTATTGTAATTTTATCTTGAAAATAATTTTTATTGTTATCTACTTGCCGGACCGGATGACAAGGACTGCTGGATAAAGCGAGGCTGGATAATCAAGGTTGTACTGTAATAGAGAACACATTCTTAGTTGCAATAATAGGTAAAATCAGCTGATCTCTTTAATCAGCTGATAATTTGATTGATTGATTGAATAAGCAGGAGTGCACCGTATGTCCAAACACACAAATTGCCAACAAATTTAAATTTTTTAGCCACAATTTTGTTATTATTAAAAATACAACAGTTTTTCGATTCCTACGCTCTTATTTTGGTATGCAACAAGCCTGGTCTTCCTATTTAAGATTTTTGACTTTTGGTGTTTTAAAAATTATCAAAAATAAAAACAAAAATGGATATAATATTGTAAAATTGAGCCATATTGGGTATCATTTTAAAGAGAATTTTCTTAGGAATTCATAACTATTTTTGGATTTCATATTAAGATGAAGCTGTGCATTTGGCGATAAAAATAAAAATTTGTTATTTTTTACATACTTTTGGCCGCCATTTTAAAATGAATATGTAAAACTCAAATCTGATTGCACAAAAATACTCAGGGTGCTAATATCTTTGATATGATATGCCACATGCTATATGTTTGCGTTAAAATATTTTTCATTATTATGCTGAAGTCTAAAAATAATGAAAATATTTTTATTTAATTCTACGCATATTGTTTTGCGGAGAAAAACTTTACAGCAATGTTCTGGGTCAAATGGTTCGACCACAATGCGTTTGAGTCACCTTTCGTTAAACATTCTATATATAACAATTTCATGACAGTAATAGACTATTAGTGATTGGGTGTTTGGTTATACATTGAAATTACGAGTTGTGACAACAATCCAAATGTTTGATGATTCTTCACCGTTTTTAGTAACCGTATGTTTCTATATTAATGGGTTATAATCTATGTTGATGGATTAGTTGGGAGGCTACTTAGATTTAATATATACTTTTTATTTGTTACTATTACACAAAATATGTTTTATAACTTTGTGTAATATACAAAAGAAATTGCTAAAAAGTTAAACTATAAAGAAAAAGAACTTTTTAGTATCAGTTTTAATAATCAAATCCCGAAGTGCTTCTGGTAATAAAGCTGACATAGTATAATGTGTTATATTTATGTTTTTGTTGAAGTGTTATTCTGACTTTGATAATGTTTGGTTTAATTGTGACTGTTTGAGCTAAATCTTTTGAGGAAATCTATGCAAAAAAAATTTCAGTATAGTAGCATTAAGGTTGTTTGGTCAAAAAATTGTCGATTTTTTTCGATTTCAATGACTTTATATCAGCTATAAAACACCTCCCAAGTAGTTCTTTCATTAAAATTATGTTTATAGTTATAAATTCATCACCTCAAAGATGCGAATTTGGGCTTTCTTGGATGAAACAGAATTAAGAAACTATTTTCCCGACTATTACAAAATTTTAAAAACAGACCCTCACAGGATTGGTCTTGCTCATCAGTTATTTTAAATAACGTAATTTTAATGCAAATTAGTAAATTTGGTTTTAAATAATTAATGTTATATGTTTGCTTTTATTTTATTACGACGAGAAATACAATGACGTGTTTGGCATCTTATACTTTTCAATATCACACAATTTACAAAATTGACTAACTTTATATACTCAACTTTTGGTTGTACTTTTACCCGCATGTTATATTACAATCCAATCACTACAGCGAGACACAGCACCCGTAGGATCGTGCTTAAACAACTTCCTGCAATTATACCCCACCCATCCCAGGGGAACGGGAGGGGTCAAGTGTCAGTGTAAGAAATGTACAGTCAGCGTTTTGAGCGGAATTCAGTTGTCCCTAAAGCCGGCTCGCAGATGATGGTACTTTTTCACCTGTTAGCAGTGCCTTATGTGTTGACAGCACATATAAGACAAACTGTTTTTGCAGGTCATGATGGTTCGTTGTGTCTACTGCCAACACACAGGTCGACAGACCTTGGAGATCAGGAGTGGGTCTCAGATGACATCACCATGCTGCCTCCAGTCTGTAGAGTCAACAAACTCTATGATTTCTGTCCCTCAGCTATTGCTTGGTGGGACAGAACCATTGCGGAAGGCCGTTATCAGTAAGCCTAATAACATTTTTACTTAGCATGACTATTCCTATATATGACATTTCAGAAGAAAACGTTAACAGTTCAAAAGACATTCTATAGAAAATGCTTCCACTTAAACCATGAAAGAACAAAACTTAAAATTAGCACCAAGATCACCTCTGATTCACGCAGATATCCTGCTCCTTGCATTATTAAAAAAAGATGGTTAAATTAAAATATAAATAGTTGACATCCTAAAAGTTGGATTCATATTTAAATAATTTCTTATTTGATTTTATTTGAACAGGTTAATATAGAAATAGCTTACCGTACTTTTTACGTTATATTGCCTTATTGACTTTGTATGAAAATTATTATGAAGTTGAAAATTGGTATCGATTCATCTTGAAATATATATTTACAGAAGTATTGTAATCATTGGTGGAAGGCGAGGAGAAATCATTCTTGCCAACCTGCGATCAGGATGTGTGGTGGGGCGCACTTCAGTTGAGGGAGTTGTGTGCAGCATACAAGTCTGTAAAGATGACACACTTCTTGACTTCCCACCTGTATTTTTATTGGTTAGTTGTTAATATATACTTTACATATTTATTTGTATGGGAAAGTGATAGTAAGGATTATAATAAATAAGCTATCACTATTTTTTAGTTTTAAAAGATTGTAGAATATTAATGGATATTTTCTATGATTTCTTGATAACAATCTGTAGCTATATTACTTTATATATACTTATGTAGTGTTTACTTTATAAAAATCTTTATAAAGTAAACTATTCCAATGTAAATTAAAATTTTTTACAGTCAACAAATTCAAAATAGTTTTGTTAACTGGATCATTGTTAGATATTTGAGATGTATAGAATATGATTCAAAATAATTGCCACAGATAAAATAATGGGAGATCTTTTAAGCTTAATTTAGTGTTTACTCTATTGGAATGTGCTTGCAGCTTCAACCACAATACTACTTTTTAAAATTATGAAATATGTTATATTATTAGCTGTTTCCAGATATGTGTTGCTGTGGCCACAGTGTTTATTTGTTTACTCTTTAAAGGTGCTCATTTTAGACACCTTTAAGGTGAGCGATTGAATTGTGTAGACAAGCAATTTTGGTCTTTAAAGTTTGCCAAGTAGAACATTTAACTTTAAACTGTCCCTGTAAGAAACAATCTGCGTAGCATCTAAACCACTCAAATAATCTCACCCAATCACTCAATTACTTAGCAACAGTATTACCATCCAACTGACATATGTTTTGACAAGCCCACCCAACTTATGTATTGGTGTAACTACTTTACTCAAGCAAATAGCTGTAAAATTATTAATATATCCACCAAACCTACTAGCAAATATTATTTCATTAGCAATTTAAAAAAAGATTAGCAAATTGCACTATACACACTCAATACTTTACAAACCTATTATTAATAGTGTTTATTAATAATAATATCGTCGGCACTGGTGGCACAGTGCTGTAACCTAGCTACTTGGGGACAAAGTGTTAAGGAGATTGTAGGCGATAGGTTCAATGCTCTATTCTCTTAACACCAACATGACATCAGCTCAATGGTTGCCATCAACGTTGACACTATTAGAGAAGTCTGGTGTGTCCATGTTGGGTGGTAGTCAAGGTTCTGATGTTTAGAGAAGAGAACTGAGTGTCAGGCTTGTTAGATAGCTGAAAATCAAACCAACACTGAGGTTCGGATTCCACGTAAAGCTGTGGATCCCTTAATTACCCTGGCTATTGGGCTATTAACAAATATCTCTTTCTGAAGAACAGTCATGATTAGTTAGTAACAATGACTACGCTCGTTCATCTGTACTCATCATACTCATTCGCCCTTCATATTTGCCCTTATCTTGACAATCGGCGTCTTACTAATGAATAATGAATTTATCTTGGTATTAGCAAAGCCTGTGACAGCCTTGAGCATGACTTAATAACAAACAACTTGACCATTTCAGGAGTCAGAGTAACAGCTTTTAAGTGCTTTGAAAGTTATCTTAGACCTTTTAAGACCTCAATAGGCAGAGTCCAGGAGGTAGAAATTCATCACAAAATGAACAGTACAGTAAAGTCACGCTCCTCTCAATTTCCAACAAAAAAGTCCCTTAAAGCCTTGTTTTTCAACCTGTTTTGTTTATGTACTGCTAAAGATTTACCAATTCATATAAAGCCAAACATCAAAACAATAATGTATGCTGACAATTTAGTGCTTTTCACTGGATAGAGATTTTGAGTAGCTTGAAATAAACATATATCCATATACTGTAAATTTGGCATAGCAATAAATATGTTTGAAAGTTTAGTATTCAATTAAAAACAAGCTCTGTTCAAAAGGATATATTACAAAATAAAAAGGTTAATTATAATGCTTACTTTATATAACATCAGTGCATTACATTTAGAGACTGGTACTTTTTAGCAATTCCTAAAAGCCTAAAAATTCCTCAGGTCTTTTTAATAAGTACTTTATTTTATATTTACGTGTACCATGTATATAATACATATTACTATGTCATTGGTCAGATATTTCAATTACTTAAATTTCCTAGTTAGGGTCCTATCTAACTACCTTTGTCCTGTAAATGTTGTTTTAAAATAAATACTATTGTCAAACAAAGAATTAACAAACACCTCTAGATTCAAGATTCAAATATCTTTATTAACATATACATAAAGTACAGTTATGTCGTCAATAGATTCTTAACTAAATACAAGATTTGTAAATTACATTGTTATAAATTTAAAATGAAGTAAGTAATAAGTACTAATGTGGTGCAATACAAGGTGTTTAAGGTGGTCTGATTCCACTGGCATATTCAGTGAATTCTTGCAAGGTGTAGATGGGTCGTTCTATAAGCCACTTTTTTAGTTCCTTCTTCAGTGTCGGTCCTGTGAGATTACTTAGAGTCGGTGGAAGCAGGTTATGCAGTCTTCGCCCAGCATACAGTGGTGTCTTTTCCATTAGGGTTGTCCGGTGTTTTGGTAGGATATATTTTGAACCATGTCGAGTTTTGTAGGCGTGGGTATCTCATCCTCTGGGGACATTTGAGTTGTCAGTGTGGAGTATGACTTCTTGTATGTAGAGAGCTACCACAGTTAGTATCCCTAGGGTCGTGAAGGCTTCTCGACAGGAATAACGTGGTCCAAGGTCTGCAAGGGCTCTGATCGCTTTTTTTTTGGAAGACAAGAATTCTGTTGATGTTGGTAGCTGAGCTTCCTCCCCATACTATCCTTCCCACATACCTTATATGTGATTCCACCAGAGCGAAATAGGCTGTTTTTGCCGCCTGAAGACCTGCTGCTAGTTTGATCCTACGGACAACATAGATTCCTGTGCTGATTTTTTTGCAGAGGTGGTCTATGTGCTGGTTCCAGGAGAGTTGATCGTCCAGCGTCAACCCTAGGAACTTAACATGCTTTTCCACAGTTATACCAGGTGTTTCAGGAATGGCTTCTCTCTTTTTGCTGAAGTGAAGCTGAGATGTCTTGGAAGGATTGATCGCTAGATCATTGGTTTTACAGTACTGTAGAGTTTTATTTACTGCGGACATTGTGTCTGTAAGAAGACCGTGAGTAGTGGAGTTTTTCAGCAGAATTGTAGTATCGTCTGCATACATTATTGGCATTGTATTTGCGTTCTCAATATGACTAGGGTAGTCATTTGTTAGCAGGATAAACAAGACTGGCCCCAGGACTGACCCCTGCGGTACTCCACGTGTAATTGGTAATGCTGTGGATTGGTGTGTACTAAGAGTGCAGTTTGAGATTTGTTGCATTTCCACAACCTGTGACCGTTCTTGTAGGTAGCTCATGAACCAGTCTTTTGATGTGTTCCTGATTCCCATTGATTCAAGTTTTTTAGAAAGTAGCCCGTGCCCAAGGCAGTCAAAAGCCTTGCTGTAGTCGAGGAATACAGCTGTAACAAATTCTTCATTGTCGATCTGGTCTACAACGAACTCTACCAGGCTGATCGTGGCTGAGGTGGTTGATTTGCCCCTAAGGAATCCGTGCTGTCGGTTTGTTTTGAGGTGTTGGTAAGTAAAATAGTTCATAAGTCTTGTCATTGCGATTTTTTCTATAATTTTGGAAAAAGTTGATATCAGAGAGATTGGTCTGTAGTTTTTTGCTTCTGTAGTCTCTTCTTTTTTGTGTTACGGGTAGATTTTGCTTATTTTCAAAGCTGAGGGGAACTGTCCGTTTTCAACTGAGTTGTTCACAATGCTGACTAGAGGAGCAATCAGTTCGTCTTTACAGTGTTTCACCATTTTTGATGAAAATCCATCTATACCGCTGGAGGATTTGGACTTTAGCGAGTCAATTACATTCCCCACTTCTTTGGCGGAGGTTCTAGTTAATTGAAGGTATTGCTGTAGTTCTGTCATTTGTTGGGGTTCTATTGTTTGTGGGATAGTTGTTTTGTTACTATTAATTTCTTGTATGCTTTTGTTTTGTTGGAGGGTAGATTCAGCTATGTTGGTAAAAATTGGTTTAGATGTTCAGTCACCTTTACAGGGTCACTAGTAATTTTGTTGTCAATGTTCAGTTTTATTTGAGCTGTTTTCTCTTTCTTGCCTTTCCTTTCAGAATTTATGACGTGCCAGAGAGCTTTGGATTTGTTTTCAGATTGCTCTATGAAATGAGCTGTTGAATTCTGTTTTAGGTTTCTCAGTTTCAGATCATAGTTTTTCTTCTTGATGATAAAGTCTTCTTTATCTTCCGGGTTGCCTGTCACTTCATATGTGTTCAGTGCTTTTATAAACACTTCTTTCAGGGCATCTTGGTCGTAGTACTTGAGGTTTTTGTTTGGGTTTCCAGTGTTATTTTTGACTTTTTTCAAGGGACAGGTTTGGTCTAGGGCTACTTGTAATACCCGTTTAAATATGTTGTATGCTTCTTCAGTGTTGTTCGCTTGGTGCACGTTATCCCAGTTTTGTAAAGATAGGTGATATTTTAGTTGGTCTAGATTTCTCCTGCATAAGTTCCTTTTTATTGAAGATTGTACAAAGCCAGTTATGGGATGAGTATTCAGTTTACACAGCTGTGCTGTGTGGTCTGATAGTCCTGTTTTAATTACTATAAAGTTTATGTCAGATTCAGGAAAGTTGGTGCATGTGCAGTCGATTGATGTGGCTGATTCAGCAGTTGTTCTTGTTGCAGGTTGTAAAACATTTCGATTTAGGTTTCAAAGTGTAAAATCTGGAGATTGTAACATTTGATAAGCTGTAACACTAGGGATTGATGTTGCAAAAACCAGAAAAAGAGACACAGTATCAAAAAATAAGTTTTTGATAATCCGCTAATATTTTAGTAATACCTACTTAGAAATGATTTTTGTCTGGTGGTAGTAAAAAATCACAGTCCTTGCCTGTTTATTCTTTTAAATTTAATGTTCCTCCTCTCATTTGGGTTTCAGTCTTACTGTTAAGTCCAAAAATGTTTTCTAAAATGTATTTACAAGTATATTATGATTTAGTTTAATCAGTTGGAGATTGAGTTTTACCATTACTTTAACACAATAGGACTTCTATATTTTTTGGGTTTATATAGCAAATAGCAAACCTACGTACTCGTTCCAAAAACAATACTTTAATAAAATGTTTGAAAATAATATAAGTTCTATTGTTAAGTAATAACGAAAACTGTATATACCTGGTGAGGTTATCTCCCAACCAGTACACTGTTCTGCTGCTTACTTTACTTGACTTTATATTGAACGGGGGCTGTACCTTGTAAGCAGGCTTCATCACTTTTGTCACCGTGTTGAGGGTATGGTATTTTTTAGTACAGACAGTATTTCTGGGGAGGGGAATAGCAATAGCATTAATCATGTACTATTATTTAGGTTTAGAATAATGCATTAGGATAGTTGATTTTTTAAACAATGTCACAATAAATTTATTGTTTTTTTTTTTATAAAGACTAACAAGAATTATTCTTTGTGCTGTTTGCACATTTAAAATCGTTTCTCTCGGACAGCTCAGACTTCCTCTGTGTTTAGTTTACTTTCTGTGTCTTTTCATTTTTTGCGTTCTGTGATTTCGTTTTCTGTGCTCCTTGGTGTTGATGGCAAGCTCGTCATTCTAGCTTTGCAGCCGATGAGATATGAATTGCGGCTAGAAATTTTAGCCCTGACTCTGGGGTCGGAGTGTGATGGATGGGCACCTGCATGGCTTTTGACTGAAGTTTCCTGGAGGCACAGCGTGGTACCTACAGGCTGGGCCAAGCCTTCTTCTCTGCGACCCAGAGGGGCAGCCACCATTTCTCCCTTTCGGGAAATGGCTTTCTATCCATCAGCCTACAGGATGAAGACATCGACATGCAGGTGACCCAAACCCAGTTTATTTTCCGGCTCTTTAGGTCTCCAAGGTTGAACATTTTGAAGAAGTGCTACGTGTGATGAAACTGTCATTTTAAAGAGAGATATATTTTTAGACTTTATTTTTATGCTGTTTAGTTTATAGTTTTTCATGGGGTTATTTCTTTTAAAGAACGGGGTTCTCGGGTAATTCTTCACTTTGTAGTTCCCAATAGGAGCTTCCCAGTATAACCTGCTGGATTTTGGTGGAATTATTTATTTAATTATTTGTTTTCAACTTTTCTAAATTAGCCAAAACCTTCCAAATTTCTTTTGTTGCCCGAGGCCCCATAAGTTCAGCTGCCGATTCAAATTTTGTCTTTTGTTATTTGTAGTTATGTATTTATTTATTTGTTGTTATTATTTATTTATATATTTATGCCATGTGTTGTTAATTGTTATAAACTTGTTGATATTTTTCGATCCTGTTTTCTTTTTTATTTATTTTTATTGCTTCGAGGTCATATTTAGGGATAAATATTTGTAATTTTTGATAAAGATCATAACTTATCTCAAACGGTCAACAGCCCATTTTGTCCGTAAATGTTTTAATTTTTTTGTAACTTAATATTTTTAATATTATCTTTTTTATTATTATTTTTTTTCAAACATTGTCTCTGTAAGCTTATGAAGATGCATGTTTACACAATACTGTAGTCTAAACCCTTCCTTCCTTAATATTAATGGGAAGCTACTGGGATCTCCAGTTACTCCCAGCATTTAGAGTTTTTATTATCATTCCCTGATATCCAGTATTTTTATTTATCCAACATTATCATGGCCCCTTTACGTTGAATAAGTCAGGATCTACTGTATCAAGTTTATAGTTTAGGTATTTTGTCAATGCCAGCAAGCTCAACAGCTCTAATATCACTTTGAATATTATAATGATTTTTTTGTCATTTTTATTCTAAACTACCACTAACACGCCATGGTACATTCCTCAAACAATAGGCCACCCGACCCTATATAACCGGAGGCCCAGACTTGTTCGCTCCAGTACTACTTACAGTTCTACGTAGCCCTGAAGTTGGCACTCTATAACGAGGCCGAAACGTCGGCTCCTGATGTTGTACAATTGTACATAGTTTGACAAGGTTAGCCCCAGAAGACCACGATATGATATTGATTATTACTTTTCTTCATGAAAGTAGATAATTCTCATAATGTAAATACTAAGTCAAGAGTAGCTACACTAATTATCTATCACTAAAAATAACAAAATTTACATTTATAAGTTGTTTTGTGTGTAGATTTCAAACGAAGACAATATGCAATGGAAGTTAGTTTTGGAAGATCGTGAGGCAGGATATTTCTGGCCCTTTCCTCCTGAACAATCAAGAACTGGATCAACTGCTTCATTGGTTAGGTAAAAGTCAATCAATTTATGAAATCAATCCTGAATATTATTTTCTCTATAACTATACTAACATTCAAAATGTTTTTCTTTCTGACCAACTACCATATTCTTGAATTTTTACATTATTTGTAATAATATTTTATCACAAACAATTCTAACTGTGTAATAGTCAGTTCATAATTTGCTGTCTGTCAAGTTTAACATTATTACTGTAAAATTAAAGATGACTAGGGATGGGGTCCCCAAAGTCTGTTCTCGGTTCTATCAGTTATTGACAAAAGAACCAGAACCGAGAACCGATGGGAAAATCTCGGTTCTGTGGTTCTGGTTTTAGAAAACGTAAATGGGGAGATAGCTTTCATATCAGAAATGTTTCAGGTGTGAAAAGTGCTGATAAACTGAACAATCAAAAGACATCCGGCCACAAGATAAACAATATTTCTGATAAATATCTGCCGGCCACAAGATAAACAATATTTCTGATAAATATCTGCCGTAGAAGGCCACTTCCTTATCCAGTACATGATTTGGACACGAGATAAACAAAATATCTGTCATAAAATATTCGCCCATAGTCTGGCCACTTCTTTATCAGCATGTTAAAAGAGACATTAATGAATAGGAATTCACATGCAAAGGCAGTGAATTAAAGCCATTCAGTTTTTGTTCAAGAGTCCAGAGTCCACTTTCTGCCTGAGCTCCACCCTTGTTAGCCTTTCTTATCACTTCCCGGCTGATAAAAAACACCTTGTGGAAACATTCCATCCTGTTTACAACTTACCTAACATTCTGAAATTAATCATGCTTCTAGTTTTATTGTGTATTTTGAAAAATAAAAGGTTTTTATGATGAACTTAAGATATTAGAATTTATTCATTTAGACTCGTAATGAAAAAACAATGCAAACAAAACCTAGGTAATTGGATTGAAAAATAATTTTTTCTTAATATTGTATCAAAACTACACAAAACGAGTCTTTAGCATTTTTATTTTAGAATAGTTAAATTTGTTTAATTTTTTTCTTTTTATAAAGTCTTAAATTGGATTAATGTTTTAAATTGAATCGACTTAACATTTAATGACTCAAAATAGTTGATTATTTCTTAAATTTAAAACAATGTAACTGTAATTTCTAAAAACATTTATGGCTGTATAGTTTTTTATGAATGTGAGTAGCATTTATAATTTCTTAATTCATTATTATCACCAATTGAGAAAAGAACTAATAGAAAAAATAGTTTTTTTTTCTTCAGTAGTTAGTAAAAATAATCTTTTAAAGTTAATTATATTATTATTTGTTTTTGCTGTTTACTTTTGACATACTACAATTATATCAACTTCTTAAATGTAGTTGTGGTATCAATTATTGTGATTTATTTTTGAATAAGTTTTATTACTAAACCAGACCAAAAATGGCAGGTTATTTTTTAATTTTCTCTAGACTTATACGTTTTATAGTTTGCTAAAGGTAAATTTCAATTGCATACTAATTTGAGCATTGTATTCCATTTGCTAATATACAACCCTGACAAAACTGTCAAGAATTGTATATTAAGGTGGTGCTGCCAACAATAAAAAAAAAAAAAATAATTGAAATTTTGTATGCAAATATTTGTCTATATTTTATATATGTTAAGAATTTTTTTTTTTTAATCTCTTTCACTTATTTTTGTTCTCAGAGGCTAATGAATTAATAATTTTAACCAACACCGGGGTTAATTCATCTTAGAAACACTTAAGCTTTACAAAACCAAATTTTAAATATGCATGTGGATGCACAGTGACAAATACACACGTGGACCGCCTATCTGGCTCCACCACCAACTGCCTTTGGTTTTCCCCTTACTCATCTCTCTCACAACACAACTGCCATGGGTAGGTACCACTCCAGCCGGTCGCCTGTCTGGTTCTGCCCATCTGAGATAGTTAGAAAGTAAACAAACAAACTAGTCCTTTGTATTGTCACAAGTAAATATGCATCTCTACGTATCTGGTAGTCAAATATGCCAACAATATATGCGTCAATTCAGTACTAATGTAAATTTACATAGATAATTAAATACAGCACACTTTAGTGTTAGAATAATTTGGTACATTAATGATATTTAATCATTAGAGTTAACAACATTGGAAGTAAAATAGTTTAATATTAAAAATCACTACTAGTTTCATTCATCCACCCGCCCTATTTCCCATCAACCGCTAACATGAATAACAGCCGATTTTAGAGTTCTTTTTACATTGAAAACATCTTCCAGCTATTGTACGAGCTATTTCCGAAAATCCGGATATTTTGAAAATTGGGTCTGGTCCCAATTAATCTGGGTTTTCGACGCTCTACTACACCCAGTACAACTTCGCCTTAAACTCAGATAACGAATATATCTCAAATATAGTATTTATGTTAATAGCGAGTTTAAAGGATAGTTCCAAAAACCTCCGCTAGAATGCAGCATCAACTTTAATACATGTCTTTAGCTAACTCCTTCAGCCTTTAAAAAACGTAAACTGTCTCTGAATGAAAAGGGTTGGGGCTGCCAATCAGAGCGTGATTGGCGCAGTACTGGCTCCCGCCACTGCACACGTGTACAACAGAGATACCCTCAGTCTGTTGCTCTACCCAAGCACATTGTTTTCATTGCTTATCATCCTGTTTTTGTAATTTTTAATTATTTTTTTGTAATTATTATTTTATCATAAACTAGCTGTTTATGAGTGCCTTGATACGGGATTAACATATAAACAGCAATGTTTTAGTGTATTTTAAATGTTAAATTTCAATAAAAATCACTTATTTCAAAAATTCCATTTTATTTGGTTTTTTTTAATAGCTGATGGTGTCAAATAATTAAAGTAACTCATAACTTTATTCTCGCAACGTTATATTTACGTAAAACGCGTATTACGGTATTTCTCGCATTTGAATATTTTGAGATAAATAAAATTTAAATTTAAGTGATAAAACTATACTAATGTGTACGTAAATGGTTATTGAGGTAATTTTGAAGACAACAGAAAGGATGACAAAGTTTTTTGTCATCGTGACCTTCACGCACCGTCGCCATGGCAACCGAGCGGCCATTGTGTGCTGCTGCGCCGCGCGTATTACGGGATTTCTCGGACCACCCAGATGAGTGTTTTGAGTTATTTCACACAAAAAAAAAAACATTCTAGGGATACTTGTAAGTGCTTGTATGTCATCTATATTAGTAAACTTGTAAATAATTATTATGATTACATATATATTTTAGCTTAATCTAATTTAATTTTTTTATAGATTTATGAGTAAATAAACAGAATAATTGTTCAACAATGGGAATTTTACAAATTGCTGTATATTAAATATTGATTTAAAAATACCAGTTTGGACCTGATACCCCACTTGGATGAGTTTCAAACGTTTTCATTTTGAACTCAAGAACCATAATATATATATATATATATATATTGACAAATTTATGAAAATTTTTTTAGATAGTCTCGATTTCCTTTTATTGCGGTTCATGAGCAAGCAAAATTGATTTTTATGTAATGGAGAATTGTTATTGTTTTATGAAGAAAGTAATAAGAGTTCAGTAAATAGTGATATGGTCTGGTAAACAACATGTTAAATTGACAATAAAATGTAGAAAATAGGAATTCATGGGTGATGTGTGCCCTTTGAAAATCATTAATCATACAAATTATATGATTTGTTTGTCACATTTAATTTTTGGTACTAAGCCAGTTACTGTGTGTTTAACTGAGACTCTCTCTTATTGCTAATAATAATTTATCGGGCCCAGAAGAGCCACACTGGAATGGCTCCTCCACAATAGATATTTGATGAACTTGGATTCAAGAAATTATACGTCCATTAAATCTTTTTTCCTCTACAAATTACACATCTGCACAAAGCTGTTTTATATAATTTGTATGGTTTGTTACTAAAAATGTTTAACTATACATTCAGTACAAATTATATTGCTGTATAAATTGCATTGCTCGTCTCTGATCAGCAAGGCCATTTTACATAGCACTTCTTATTTTACATTGTTATAATAAATGATTTGCTGTATTTTTTACTTGTAATATTGTGACTGTTAGGCACTCTTATTACAGACATAAAAATCATCAAGTTTCACATTTAAATTCGAATGCTGTATAATATAGAGTAAAGGTTTAAAGGAACAAAATTACTTTTACTTCAAGCTCAAGCTGTTAACTCTGCCTTGCTTGTATATTCTAGAAACAATTTTATATTGTATGTCCAAATGCAACCTGATAAGGGGCAGTGACTTACATAATTATAATACTAGAGGCAGAGATGACTACCGTACTGGGCAACACAGAACGGTAGTCTATCAACACCTGCCCTCGCAGGTGGGTGTCAAATTAATTAACAGCTTACCTAAAGAAATTAAAATTGCCCCAAATTCAAAAATATTTAAGACCCGCTTGAGAGACATACTGTTGTCCCAGGCTTTTTACAGCATCGGAGAGTTCCTAGCACACGACTGGGAGACAAACTTAATTGGCTAGACACATCCCGTTGACTTTTGTGGGAGTTTCAAACACTATAGGTAGATTTGTGTGAATGCCCTCCTTGTATGTATGTTTGTGTGTATTTATTGTTATGAATGTTCGTTTAAATTAAAGCCTTAGGTCAATTAATTTTATTACTGACGTTTGCGATACAATATTTTTTATATTGCTCATGCAATAAAGGATTTATTATTATTATTATTATTACTTGCCAGAAAGTTAAAAAAATATGTGTCTCATTCATAGCTTGGTTAACTTGGTAGCTAAGTTATCTGACTTCTGTTGCACTTAAAAAAAAATATTAAATCTATCAAAAAGTTGCCTCTTTCTTTATAGAAATAAAAACACACTAAAATAACAAAAATTCACTTTCGTTCTTATATCAAATTTAATTTCTAGTAATGTATTGAAATAAATCTTAATTTTCAGCAGTGGAATTAGTTCCGAAGATTCTATGAGCCGTCCTCCCACAACTAGTTTCCCCTTGGCCAGGGCTCGTCTTCAAGGCTTGAAACAGCTGTCAGTGGAAAAACTTGCAACTCTGCGTCAAAAACTGTCTGAGACACGAAACAGGAGCTTGGGAAATGTTGGCATTAAGCGAAGAGGTATTTAAAATGCTTCCACTTAATGTCTGCTTGTAGCATAAAGGAGTATGTTAATTAATATCAATATTTTATGGCATGGTTCTAAATTCTCCACGTCTTAAGTGTTATTTGTAGTTTAATTAAATTTTTAAATAAAAAATCTAAATTGTCTGAAAGGGAAGCAAAGCAAACCAAGCGTCGGAACTGTATGTTATTGTTACACTGTGATACAACTGACGAACACTCCCCACTACCTCATCGTACAACTATCATTCATTATATTACTACTAGGTGACACCCCTTAACACTCCCAAAGTAATACACATAAATGGATCTTATGTTTATTACACGCACAGAGGTATTGACCCACCTGCCCACCAATACACGTACAGTGGTATTCGCCTACCCGTAAAAATAAGTATGTAATTTGTTGGCTTAACAGATTTTTATATTTGTTAGTAACAATATAAATCACCTAACAATTTGTGAATGTGTGAGAGTGAATTGTAAATGTTATCCTCATTATTTTTTGGAATACTATTCTTCACTCACCTTTGATATACCACTCAGCAATACAACTAACCTTGATTTTATTTAAAGTTCTACGAAATAATCCACAGGATGTAGGGCTGTAGGCTAATATCTACAATATGTTTCGTTATATAATATTGGAAATTGCATACATAATTTCTGTACACATTAGTTAGGTTATCTACTCATTTATTTCCATAACAGTGTAATTTCTGTATTTAAAGTAAAAAATTAAATTTTATTTCATTTTAGATTATGTTCAAAGGTGGATGTCAAGTACATGCGTTCAACCCAGACATATAAACTTGAGAAATGTTGTAACCCTTTCCTACTCATGAATTGCCATAAACGTGGTTTTCAATTTTTTTCAATTGATAAAATTGAATAGGCATTTATATATTTGCCTATTTTTATTCCATAGCCAAATGTTTTGCTTTACCCTAATCAATGATGCGTGTTGTTTTTTGTTCCTTTTGTTGAAAGTGATTCCGATTTAGTCCTTGTTAGTCTGTTGGCACTACTTATTCAGCAGTGGTTGTTCACAAATATATTTCTGGGTTTTTATTTTTATAAATTTAGGCCCTATATATGTAATGGGGAGCCTTGTCTTTTGTGTGAAGGTGGGAAGGCTTGTCAATACTTGTTTGGAGTAAAGTATCATTGGACGTGTAATTAAAGTACTTAAATGTAAGGCATTTTGGAACATTTTTATAAATTAAAGTGTTTTTGTTGTTGTCATATACAACATTTATAACAGGCACATTTTTTTACTATTAGGCAAATTACATAATTTTTTTTATAACTTACCTCTTTCTTAGTTTGCAAAGTTTGGTTTCTGTAGCTTGAATAATTCTTGAGAATTTTTTGTTGCTGTAAAAAATAGAAATTTGACTGGCTAAACATAAATTTCTGGACCTATTTTTACAAGAAAATTTTTGTTTGGATTGTACAGTACAACCTTGGTTAGCCAGCCTAAAGTGGCGGCAGGTCAAGCCAGATAAAACATAAGTAATTAAAAATCTATTGATGACGAACTCAAATTCAATTAAATTTGAAAAAATTGCTTAAGCCCCCTTACAAAATTGGTTGTTACAAAAGTATGAAAACTTGCTAGTAAAGGATTGAAATAATTAAGCATATTAATTGGTAAGATTTTTTGAAGTGTGTACATTAAATTTATTCCATGTCACTATACTTAATACTGACTGTTACATATTAATTGCTACGTTAGGAAGTAGCAGCAGTGAGGAGTCATTGTCACGCCATCATTCGTCAGATAGTGAGTCTACAGTTGCTCCTCGGCTTGACATTCTCAATGAAACAACTCTCAGTCTCCAAACATCTACAGGCAAACCTGTCATCGTAGGCCATTATGCACCTGCTGATCTTGTTACGGTAAGCTCGTACATTTAGTTATTGTTTTGTAAATAGGCTCCATGTTCTATTTGTTTTTGATTAATTTAAGACTTCCAATATTGAGATGTGGTGATTCTCCAAGTATGAAATAAGGTGAACCAAAGAGGCACTGTTCAATTTGTAATGTATTAATTTGAAAAATGGGCTGTATTGTTTTCTATGAATGTGAGTAGCATTAATATTTCACAAACTAAGAAAAGAACTGTTAGTTCTTTGTTAATAATTATAATTATTTTTAAACTGTAAGTTATATTCATATTTTCTTTTTAACTTTGATGTGTGCCAATTACATCGCTTAATAAATTAAACTGTGATCATTTTAGTCAACTATGTTTTGATTTGTGTTAAATACGTTTTATTACTTAACCAGAGCTCTAAAATGGTAGGGTATTTATAAATTTCTCTAGGCTTCTAAGTTTTATAATTTCCTTATGGAAAATCTCAATTAAATTGTTTAGTGTTGAATACTAATTTGTTTGTTATATTCCATTTGGCTACATTGTGCATACATCTCTTATTGGAGTAATCGATTTTAACTTTTTACAGCTGCCAAGACTTTAAATGCTTTCTTTGTGGAAAACTGTAAAGAAACATATCTAAGAATAAA
The DNA here is from genome assembly GCA_035578905.1 of Stictocephala bisonia. NCBI lineage: Eukaryota > Metazoa > Arthropoda > Insecta > Hemiptera > Membracidae > Stictocephala > Stictocephala bisonia. The sequence goes on from JAQJVL010001765.1 coordinate 43,154, forward strand.
TAAAATGTTACCAATTCTCTAGTTTTGTTTGTAGAAAATATATCATTTTAGAGATTTTTTGTTTGTATATTTACACTTAATAGACTAAAATAGGTGTACTTTACCTTCACGTCAAACAGTTCACAGTGTGTGAGTTGAGAATACCAACTACATGTTTCGCCGTGAATACGGCATCTTCAGGTTGTAGAACATAAAAAATAAATAAGTCCCAGTGGGATGCGTCACAAATTAATTAAAAAACACAGTTTACACATAAAGACATCGAACATTAAAACTTTTGGTAGGCCTACCACACATATTTCACGGTCCACGGCGCGATCGGAAGCAGACTGGAAACAATTCGATTAGGTTACTCCTCCCACCACTCTTCTGTTATCAGTAGGGCAATGGTCGATTTGTCCAGGTCCACTGTTTAGAGACATTATTGTGTTGAAAATAGAATGAGACCTAAATTTTAGTTTTTCATTAAGTACGGAATCTTTTGTATCGTTATTACTAAAACTTTTATAAATTTCGAATTGTTCCAGGGAGTCTAATTTGCTTCCTTTGTTGCAGATATGTAAAATATCTAAGCCATTATTTAAATCGGCCATGGTGTGATTTTTGTCAACCAAGTGTTGAGCAAAGGTCGACTTTTGTTTGTCTGCTCGGGCGTCAGGGCGGTGTTCCTTATAACGCTGAGCAAAGGTTCGCCCCGTTTGTCCAATATAAAAATTCTGACAGTCCATACAAGAGATTTTATACACGCCGGATTTATCTGTTTTGTTTTCGATGGACTTTTTTAATGACAACACATGTTTTGTTTTGTTTGTAGTTCTGAAGACTAGTTGGAGGCCATGTTTTTTGAAATCCCTCTTTAGGCTATTCTGGATTAAATGATTATATTCCACACACACGTATTTATTTCCTTGGGGTCCAGTAACTAAAACTGTATTATCTTTATTTTTGTGTTTGGAAACGATCCTGTCAATTATCCTGCTTTCATATCCGTTGGAAATCGCTATATGTTTTATTAAGTTTAATTCTTTGTTATAATCAGTAGGCGATAAGGGAAATTTTAGCATTCTGTGAGTGAGGCTATTAAAAGCAGCAAGTTTCTGTGACATTGGATGGTAGGAAGTAGCATGTATTGTTTGGCTCGAAGTTGTCGGCTTCCTGTAAATGCTATAATGGAACTTGTTGTCTTTCTTTTCAATAATTATATCTAAAAAATTGATTTTTCCATCTTGTTCAGTGTCTAAGGTGAATTTGAGTTTGGGCGTTATGCTGTTTAAGTAATTTAGTAATAGATTCAGCTGTCTTGTGTTCCCATTGAATAACATAATGGTATCATCTACATAACGGTTGTATAATGAGATCTTATTTCTGTATTTATTATTTTCGGAAAAAATAAATTCATTTTCGATGTAGTTGAGATAGATGTCAGATAAGATACCAGATAAGGGCGAACCCATGGCTAGGCCGTCCGGTTGGGAGTAATATTTGCCTTCAAATGTAAAATAATTCTGTTTTAACACTTCTTTCAGTAGGAATACAAGTTCTAAAATGGCTTCAGGCAATAAGGTGGAGTTCTTTGATAAATTATCTTGGATTAATTCTATGGTTTTGACAATTGGTACATTAGTGTATAAGTTTACTACATCGAAAGATGCTAGGGTTTGATGCATTTGAATATTAATATCTTTTGTATTATGAATAAATTCAAACGAATTTTTCAGACTGTAGTTATTAGTTAGTTTAATGTGGTTACGCAGAATTTTTTCCAACTTTTTCGCTATTTTATAGGTGGGTGCAGAAGTGAAATCTATTAATGGTCTGATTGGTATTCCGGTTTTATTAACTTTGGGCAAGCCTTTGAATCTAGGTGCAGAGGGGTTCATTACTTTTAAGTATTTTGCTTCATCTTTGGTCAAAATTAATTTCGACTCATTAATTAACTTTTTTATTTTCCTTTGAGTCGAATGAGTCGAAATTAATTTTGACCAAAGATGAAGCAAAATACTTAAAAGTAATGAACCCCTCTGCACCTAGATTCAAAGGCTTGCCCAAAGTTAATAAAACCGGAATACCAATCAGACCATTAATAGATTTCACTTCTGCACCCACCTATAAAATAGCGAAAAAGTTGGAAAAAATTCTGCGTAACCACATTAAACTAACTAATAACTACAGTCTGAAAAATTCGTTTGAATTTATTCATAATACAAAAGATATTAATATTCAAATGCATCAAACCCTAGCATCTTTCGATGTAGTAAACTTATACACTAATGTACCAATTGTCAAAACCATAGAATTAATCCAAGATAATTTATCAAAGAACTCCACCTTATTGCCTGAAGCCATTTTAGAACTTGTATTCCTACTGAAAGAAGTGTTAAAACAGAATTATTTTACATTTGAAGGCAAATATTACTCCCAACCGGACGGCCTAGCCATGGGTTCGCCCTTATCTGGTATCTTATCTGACATCTATCTCAACTACATCGAAAATGAATTTATTTTTTCCGAAAATAATAAATACAGAAATAAGATCTCATTATACAACCGTTATGTAGATGATACCATTATGTTATTCAATGGGAACACAAGACAGCTGAATCTATTACTAAATTACTTAAACAGCATAACGCCCAAACTCAAATTCACCTTAGACACTGAACAAGATGGAAAAATCAATTTTTTAGATATAATTATTGAAAAGAAAGACAACAAGTTCCATTATAGCATTTACAGGAAGCCGACAACTTCGAGCCAAACAATACATGCTACTTCCTACCATCCAATGTCACAGAAACTTGCTGCTTTTAATAGCCTCACTCACAGAATGCTAAAATTTCCCTTATCGCCTACTGATTATAACAAAGAATTAAACTTAATAAAACATATAGCGATTTCCAACGGATATGAAAGCAGGATAATTGACAGGATCGTTTCCAAACACAAAAATAAAGATAATACAGTTTTAGTTACTGGACCCCAAGGAAATAAATACGTGTGTGTGGAATATAATCATTTAATCCAGAATAGCCTAAAGAGGGATTTCAAAAAACATGGCCTCCAACTAGTCTTCAGAACTACAAACAAAACAAAACGTGTTGTCATTAAAAAAGTCCATCGAAAACAAAACAGATAAATCCGGCGTGTATAAAATCTCTTGTATGGACTGTCAGAATTTTTATATTGGACAAACGGGGCGAACCTTTGCTCAGCGTTATAAGGAACACCGCCCTGACGCCCGAGCAGACAAACAAAAGTCGACCTTTGCTCAACACTTGGTTGACAAAAATCACACCATGGCCGATTTAAATAATGGCTTAGATATTTTACATATCTGCAACAAAGGAAGCAAATTAGACTCCCTGGAACAATTCGAAATTTATAAAAGTTTTAGTAATAACGATACAAAAGATTCCGTACTTAATGAAAAACTAAAATTTAGGTCTCATTCTATTTTCAACACAATAATGTCTCTAAACAGTGGACCTGGACAAATCGACCATTGCCCTACTGATAACAGAAGAGTGGTGGGAGGAGTAACCTAATCGAATTGTTTCCAGTCTGCTTCCGATCGCGCCGTGGACCGTGAAATATGTGTGGTAGGCCTACCAAAAGTTTTAATGTTCGATGTCTTTATGTGTAAACTGTGTTTTTTAATTAATTTGTGACGCATCCCACTGGGACTTATTTATTTTTTATGTTCTACAACCTGAAGATGCCGTATTCACGGCGAAACATGTAGTTGGTATTCTCAACTCACACACTGTGAACTGTTTGACGTGAAGGTAAAGTACACCTATTTTAGTCTATTTACAACAGTTCAGGGGCTACAAAATGGATTTTAATTACACTTAATGTCAGGGAAATTCCATAAATAATATGCATTGTTCTAACTGACTAAATCCACATTATTTGTTATTCTCTGGCATAAAAAGGTATTGGGAAGTTTTCTGAGACACACTCAAAAAGTAATCAGAACCGGGAAGTGAGAACCGATTTCAGTAGAGAACCGAATCAGAAAAAATGGAACTGACCCATCACTAGTGAAAATAAAAAATATATACTACAAACAGATTTAACTTACAAACATCCATTTTACTGATGATCAGGACCGAAAAAATAGGGTTAACAATTGAAAATGATCCTTTGAAAATTACCATGTAATACCAGAAAATATTGTGTATTCAATAAACAATCATAAATATTGTATTTAAAAGTAAACATTAGTTTTAAATATAAACTTTGACTATTATGAACAGGTGTATGGTGTAGGACTCAATATGAACCCTATATCTATACACAGGCTACCAGGCCCATGTCACCACGTTTGCCTCAGTGACTGGCTCATCTATGCCTCAGATCTTAGCAGGCAACAGCTATCTGTCATCTCTTGTCGCATGTCCCAGTGTCGAGTGGATGGTGAGAAGCAGATATTAAATAGTGTAAGTAGAGATGCCTTTTAATATTATAACCTTTATTTATAAATTATCCTCAATTAAGTAATAATATTTATAATCCAGTCAACGAATGATTCTAGAAAGCAAGATAAAAACAGTACATATGACTTCATAACTTTATTTGGACTACTAAGAAAGTAAATGTACTAAAAGTCCTCACCTGTAGGAGAACAGTTTTGAAAAAGGGTTCAAATAGTGTGTATCTGGTGTGTTTTTTGATCTGAGCAAAGCCTTCGACATGGTCAATCATGATTTGCTTCTTGAAAAAATGTATGACCTTGGTATACGGGGAGTTGCACTAAACTGGTTCGCATCCTATTTGAAGAACAGAGAACAGCTAGTTGTGATACCTGCTGTGGATGTTGCTGGATACCTGAGACATAATGCTTCTTCAAAGTCACTGATCAAGAGAGGTGTGCCCCAGGGGTCTGTTTTGGGTCCTACCCTGTTTCTCCTCTTCATAAATAATCTTCCCAATAGTGTCAACTCCGCCAACATTTGTCTCTTTGCTGATGATACGTCACTCACAATTTCTAGGCCCTGTAATGAATCATTGGAGCAGATGGTCTTTTATGAGTCAAACAGTCTCTTGCAGTGGTGTCAAAATAATAATCTAATTTTAAATGCCAATAAAACTAAACTTTTAAACTTCCATTTATCTAATAGGGCATCTGCAGTAAACAGTAGTGGGATATGTGTTTTTCTAGAAGACACAATTGAACTCTTCTCAGGATGTGAAATTCCTTGGCCTTACTCTTGATGACAATTTAAACTACAATAAACATATTGAAGGAGTGGCCAATAAAATCTCAAACGGAGTCTTCGTCCTACGGACACTGAAAACAGTAGTGAGCAACGAGGTTCTCGTTTCAGCTTATTATGGGATAATTTACCCCTATCTTTCGTATGCAGTACCGGTTTGGGGAAGTGAAAGCCAAAGGACCGCTTTTTTGTTCCGTTTACAAAAGAAGACTATAAAGGTCATCTTCTCCCTCCCCAGAAACCAATCATGCAGAGAAATATTTAGAACCAGCAAAATTTTAACATTCCCTTCCATTTATATCTTGGAGACATTACTGTTTGTTAAGAACAATGTTACAATGTTTAGTTTTCCTTCCAGTCACAATTATCAATTCCGCAATAACAATCATATTCCCATTCCTAAACATTCAACTTCATTTTTTCCAAAACAATTCCTTTATAATGCTCTAAAACTTTACAATAGTCTCCCATTATCTTTAAAGATCGAGCAGGATCACCGTTCTTTTAAGAGGGGGGTTAAAACAATGCTCTTGGAGGAAGTAGTCTACAGCGTCCGGGAGTTTCTGGCTGGTAGTCGCTAATAAATTCCTGTGTAATGTTTTAGTTAATAATATATATTAAATTATTGTATTGACTTAGCTAATGCAAATGTATTGTTGATTTGGCCAAATAAACAAGTTTGAAGTTTGAATAAAAGGGTTAAATTTTTTTTGTGATTTCCTTTCTATTTAGAAAAGTACAACCCAGAGAAATATGTTTGGATTAATAAACAAAATTATCTATAATGTTGTTTTTGCACTTTTTATGTCTTCCTAATAGTTTTTGAGAAATGTGCATCGAAAATTGAAGAAACAAATATTTTATTCCAAAGTTTATCTTTAAACATTCATTTATATCTTATAGTAATAGAAAAAATCTGTCAGTTGAATTTTGCTGGGGAATAAATAAATATGCAAATTTATCTTCATTAGACATAGCTTTAAGAATTTTTTAAATTTTCCGCAAAATGTGCAGCTCATTTTAAAAGTATTTTTCAACTTTAGCCCTACATTTTCGTGACATTTCAACACAGGCACAGACAAAATAATTTTACTCCCTGCCTCCTGCCCACAATTTGCAATGTGAAATCCTCATCTCCTCCAAATCGGTATCATAAAAGTTTAAGTTGAAACTAAAAATGTACTGTGCCAACCACAACCTATTCAAGTCACTAATTACAGCAGCTAAGTTTCAAATACGTCCTTTTTCTCATGTTTTTACTGGATATGACCCTAGATCAGCTGCATTCAGGAGGAGCAAAGTCAGTTTTTGTAACTATCTGAAAAACTTTCACAGACACCTGCAAAGCTGCTGATGTATTCTCAGACCCCACATCATTGCATGAGCTGATTAAAGATATGAGGAACAGATGTTTTTAAAGGTTGTGTATAGAGATCAAGAAGGAGATCTCTCTAAACAATTTTCACTTTAAATTCTTCATCAAGTTAATATGTAACATCAAAGCAGGCATTTCTTCCTCCCCACCTACTTCGGAGGTAGCAATATAGCACACTTCTAAACATACTCTATAGGTTTTGCTTAGAAATGTCATGAACCCAGAAACATGAGGTTGGGGTCAGAACAAAAGCCATCTTCTTGTTCCTATTCAAATGAAACACCTAGCTGCACCAGAAATTCTGAATCTCATATTTTGCTGATGCGCTACTAATTGTGGTAGTGGTAGATGTGGGAGCAGGACGGCTTTGATTTTCTGCTTCAACGTTTACCACAACTCCCAAAGAGAGCTATTAAAATAAACATCAGTTGTTGGAGGACGCGGATGATGAAGACTTTTAAGACCAGTACATCAATATGATAAACCACCTACAGTAGAAATCCTATTTCTCGTCAGGGGTTGGGACCGCGGCCGTGACAGGTTGGAGAATAGACAGATTATAGAGAATTCACCCAGTCACATTTATATCGCTGGAAACTTATTATTAGTGCTTACGCACGTTAAATTTTAATGCTGTATAGTACATATCGATTAACGAAATGAGAATGAAAAGGTTAGAAAAAAGACATGTTACAGAATGTATATACTGCAGGTCACATTTACGCTTTCATTACAGTAGGCATCTATGCTTTCAATTCAGTAGGCCTAGTTTTATTGTAAAACATAAGCTTGTACATTATGTAATGAACTCTAAAATTAATTATCAACATTCTTAAAATTAAACTGCAGTACAGTGTAATATATTAAAGCCCAGTTCCCACGGCCAGTGTTTTCGCAGACATCAGGCGGCCCAATGTCGATACACGGATAGTGTGTTGCCGTGACTCGCCTGTGTATCATTAGACATGACTGTTCCAACAGCCCTGTGAACTGTGCAGGCGTCGCGGCTTAAAACCTCATTTCCACCACAGGCCTTTGTGGAGCCGCCTCTTTCCCCATATTGTACGGGACCTATTCAGGCAGCCCCAGACGGACTGTCCGTACATCAGGTGTACGCAGGCGAGCGATTCCAACGACCTGTTATCTGGTAGACAGCAGACAAGGCCTTACGGATAACAGACCGTTGGAACTAGGCTTATGAGGACTAGACGGCTGGAGGAGAAAATATTCATCTTCCAGACGGATAAGTCATACGGCAACTGTCATATCGTGGCGCGACGAACCCAGACACTGACGGATAACAGAACCTGGCAGAAAATAGGGTGACGGACAATCGGGTTTTCACTGTACTGAAGAGGATGAAGAAGTGAACCTTGATGAATACAAATCTGGCTCATCAAGACTAAAAAGACAACAAGTATGATTTAGACACTTTCGTTGATTAAATGTATTCCGTTACTTTGATTTTATTACTATTTAATTATTTTGTATATTTTTAAGCTGTAACTTAAAATTCTGGTAAAAGATTTGGATCAAAAGAAAGTTTTCACTTTGGAAATTGCTGGGAAGGAGGTAAAATTATTTTGTCTGAATTGACATGTCACAAAATGATAGGTTATAGCTAAAAAATACTGAAAATAATTATATGTACACAGTGCATAATTCAACAGGAAAATATGAAACGACCAAATATTTAAAAAAATTGTAAAGCTAGGCCTAATGAAAGTAAATTTACATATTGTTATATATTCTCTAACAGATTTTATATTTTGCTTTTTTTTAAATTGGGAGGTTATTTTTCTATCATTAACCATTTAGAATATATATATTTTCGAAAACCGTTAGAAAGATATAAAAAATACAAGAAAGGGGTGGTGAGGGAGGTATGCTATCAGGAGCAAATATGCTTTACCAAGCATTGGGGTTGGCATCCTTTGCAACCAATACACACAGTTCAGAATCTCTTTCATCTTTCCTTCATGTAATGACACCTCTTGGTACAGACAAAACAGAGTTTTTCTTTTTTTCCCTCCAGTTTTTCCAGCCCAAACATTCTTTTGATTGACTCTCTGTTGTCATCAGCACCACCAGTGTCCTCATTACGCAAAGAGGGCCACTCATCAGTAGTAGACTCAATGATAGAAACGCAGAACAAATATATTGATATTGGTTACAGCCCTCTAGTTCCTGTCTTTCTTTATAAATAATATAACTATTCAAAACCATTCCTGCGAATAGGTTGAACACAACATTCTTAAAGTTCTGCGTTTGTCGAGGTAAGAGTACAGCATCATTTCATTGCTGTCTATGCCACCCACATACTTGTTATAGTCCAGAATGGCTGCTGGCTTTTTCTCTGTTGTGCAGCTTCCATATCTTCTTTTTGTATGTTGTACATCCTTTTTTAAAGCATTCGTTGTAAGGAGAATGACAGGCTTTTGGTTTTTCTTTTGCCTGTAAGCCACTGCCACAAAATTTTGCTTTCTCCAGTAATTTTTCTCCTCTACTTATAGAGTGGCTCATTATCCTGATAGAAGATCTTTTATAGTTTTTCTTACTGTTCCAGTGAAAAATATTTTATTTTAATAAAGGTCACTCACTAAATGAACACTAGTAAAAAAGTTATCAAGAAGGTGTGACATACTAAAGTAGTAGTTTTTAACTGAGTCAACAAGAACCTTAAGTTAAACACCCCAGCGGGATTAGTTAAGTTTGACTTTTGGTTCAAACTAATGACTCATCCACAGATTGATGATGGCCAGTGTATTACTGTCCGAACAATCTGTTGCAATGATTGAGAACAGGAGCAAAATGGTGGGTTGGGTCATTCTCATATTCACCTGTCTGTCTTAGGGAGAGCCTCATTGAGTACAACATGAAAAACAACTAAACAAAATATCAAACACTACCTTATATGAAACATGAGAGAAAACCAAGGAGTTTGTTGAGACCTTCTCGTTCTCTAGTGTGATTTTATAGAAAGCTTACGAATAAGGCCCATATTCAATATAACAGCAATGGCTGCTTTGATCTCAGTGAGTGATACAGAAAACATCTCCCTCAAGAGACCGTGCGAAGTGGTATGAGAAATATTGAATGTAATTTTTTTTTATTAGCATAACAGTTTGTATCAGTTACAAATATGTTTAGCAGGGTTTTGTGTAAATAAGATGTTTTAAAAATTGTAAGTTTTTCTTTAAATACACAACAAAAGAGCCATTTATTTCATCAAAGTTTTGTGATATATTTAGACTCTCCACCTAATTTATGCCTTGCTAGATTTCATTATCTATATCTCCGTCTTCTGAACATGATTCAAGCTGTCACTAATCACCTGTGCATGGCGATAAAGGTTTTATAGATTGCACTGTTGGAATAGGCCTAGAATGATTCAATAATAAAAATAAATAGACTGCATGTAATAATAAAAATATACATGCATTGTGTAGTTTTATAATCAAATCTAGTATTTTTCTGGATTGGACATCATGATTTAATGTTTTATTTTCAGTATTTAGATATGTAATTGTTGGTGTTAAAACCTTTCAGACATATCTTACAATTTAGTATTTAGTTGAAACATCTAGCTAATTATGTGTCTCAGTAAATGTCAGAAGAAGTTTCCTAAGAAACAGATGATATCTTCTTACTGTTAATTTTCTAATAACGATTTCTAAATGCCTTCTTAGTTTTTAACAAGAACTACATTCATCTATCTACAATAAATTACATTGATTTAAAATTCATACTTATATCTTAAGTAAGTATCTTGCTCAATAATTACAAATGCAATTAGCTGCATCCAGTCATATTATTTGCATTTTATAGGACGTGAATCCTGATGCCATGCTTCAAAAGTTCACATTTGAAAACGGCGAGGAAATCCAAGCATTATACAGACTGATGCCTTATCAGAAGGTAAGGTTTAGTGATTTTGTACTGTTAGTTGACAATATTCTGTTGCTGTTTATTCTTCTATGTCATATTATCTATCTTTCTTTGCCAATTTATGTTTAGAGCTTTCAGGAATAAAAACCTCTAAGTCCATTGTAAACGAAAGATTTGCAGTGTTTTATGATTAGCATTGTTTAATTAGTGCATACATGCACCAAACATCAGTCAAACTCGTTGAGGGACAACATTTTTACTAGAGAGTACCACTACCTGTTATGAGCATCACAGAGTAGCAAAAAGAACTACAGTTACATAATACAAAAGTACAGTACAATTTTTTTATCCCAAAGAGCTCCTAGCTGTTTTTAACAGGTTTTGGCCCATGTCCCGTTGCACCTCGGTGGTCTAATGGTAAGTGTCATCGTCTTCTGTGGTCAGGGAGACATCGGGACCTGGGTTCAAATCCCAATCATTGTGCAAACAAATTCCAGTCATTGCATTGGAACTGTCCTTCCGCGGGTATGTCAATGACTACAATCAGTCACATAGTATATTAGGCTCGTGGTTCTGTATAGTGATATGACAGAACATCAGTTTGAGGATTGTAATGTAATGTTGACTGTATAGTCAACAGCACCAGTCACCGCTACGAATTTGCTAATTTTTAGCTTTAAATTGTCTTACTTACCCATACAATTTTCTTAAATTAATTTAGTCATCAATGGGTTAGGAAAAAACTTTAATGGCAGTTTTATTTTATTTATTAAATCATCTGTTAACTATTTTAAGAAACATATTATCAACTAATTCAATTAAGTGTTTGAAAATGGCTTCATATTGTAAAGCCAAAATATAACATTATTTGAATGTATACTATATCAATTTTGATAAAAATTGTTTTGTCACTTATTACTTTTGAATTTTATTTAAAACTTCTGATTTAATAATAGGCATGTATTTTGGGCATAAGGTGGCTTTCGGTTGCAAAGTGCAGCTTTCTTCAGCCATACATGCTGCTTCTTGTATCGTTCTTTCTTTCCTCATGCTTTCTTTGTACACTATATTTGCTGCTGGCCATTCTACCTCATGCTCTTCTGCCAAAACATGATCTGCAAGTTTAGAATAGTTTGCTAAGTGATTTTGAATGCTGTTTTTATGTTCTTGTATTCTTTTTTTCATTTGTTGAGATATTTGTCCAAAATAATTTGGACAATGCAAGGCAATTAATTTGTAAATTTTTAATAAATATTATTTTCTCTTTCTCAAAAATAAGCCAAACCTTAAACATTTTTCACAATTTAACCCTTATCACGCGGCATACGGATATATCAGTACAATGAAAATAGCTCTAAACGCGGCATACGGACATATCCGTATTGATGTATTTTTTAGGTTATTTTTATTTAATAGTACACTACATAACCGGAAATGGGCACAAAAGCCTTTAAATGCTTATTTATAGCCAACCGGATGCAAGCTGGTTTAATTTCACACAACAGGAAGTTAGAAACAGCTGTTATGATATTTTCGTTGCCGTGACGACTGACGCATAGCGCGGAATGCGGATATAACCGGATCTCGCTAGACAGTTCGCCTGCCAGTGCCAGTGTCGCCAGTCACAGCCAAGAGTCTGTCTAGATGACATCACTAAGCTTTTGTTTACATCGTTGTAGTTATTCTTTGGTTGGTTTGTTTCATTTTATTGTTGAGTTTTTGTTTCTACGTCGTTGTTGTAGACCTGCACGGAACATCCCACACTTCACCCTGACGGATGTTTTGAAGTGTATCATACTGTCCAAAACTACTAACTCATTCCATTACTGTATTATAGTTTATTTGATAACATATAATGAGATTGATTTTCATTTTATTTTATATTGTTTAAATTTAGACTAAAGTTATTGTACTAACTGAATATATAGCAGCGTATTCCATAAAATTGTTTTAATCATTATGTCATATTACAAAATGTAAAATTAAATAAATTTTTATGAAATGGCTATTTTTTATTACTTAAAGGTCCATTAAGTGGAAAATAAATTAAACTTTTGAAAAAAATAAAATTAAAAAAATAAAGTTATATGCACGCTATTGAGACTTAGGCCAAATTTTATTCAGCGCTTTAAGGGTTAAACTTCCATTTGGTTATGAAAGAATTGATTTTTGGTCAGTTAAAAGTTAGGGAATTAAAAACTGACCATTTTGTAGTTACTCTACTGTATAATAAACCTGTGTACATATTACCTGTTTAATATTACCTGCATGCTGCATGAATGTCCATAATATTAATATTTCATAAAAATATTTGCACCAAATGTCTGAAAATTGATTTTACCAATAAATTCACAAACATAAGCCCCACAACTTAGACCCAACCCGCCCTCCCATACACGTATGGTGGTATTGACCCAACTAGCCTCCCATACACATACGGTGGTATTGACCCACTCGCCCTCCCATACACGTACAGTGGTATTGATCCGCCCACCCTCCCATACACATACGGTGGTATTGATACATTTAATACACATTTTTCTAATGACATTTAAAAATGTGTTATACTATATTTTAATAGGACCAGAGTGGGGAGGAAGGTGCATCACGGAAAAAAGGTAGTGGTCACAGAGGAGGCCACAAAAGTGGTGGGGAGTTGTTGCGCCAAGACCAGTGTGCCGTTGTTACAAACAGGGCTGTCTACAAGGTTGTGATGAGGTAAGTATTGAACTATCTTAAACATAATTTATGAAGTTGAGTAAAAATGTCTAATTTGATTAATAAACTCTGATGAATTTTCTTAATAAATCAATTTATTTCCCACAGTACTAAAACGTTGTATTGTTAAAATTTGTTCCTTTGAAGCTACGAGTCAACTCTAAGTTTCCTAGGTTTTAATACTATAAAATACTAAACTGTGTAATCAAGTGATTTATCATAAATCTTTAATTTAAGAATATAAGAAAAATTAATACAGTAGAATCTCAGTTTTCCGATCCTCGATTAATCGAGCCTCCGTGTTAACCGAGCTAGTCATCAGACGATAAAAACTAAACATAAAGCTATTGATAAAAGGAAAATTATAGTACGACACATCTTATAATCGTTTGACAAGTAATCAGTGTCCTTATTGGATGTTGGTGCTAGGTTAAGGTACTGCAGGGCCGTCACGAGACGTATTTATGATATTGTACCCTACTATAGTTATAATTTTCCCACTCGAATGCATTCACTGATGACACATCACCACCAGACACCATCGGCTTAGTCAACTCTGCTCTCGCACTAAATGTGGTTGTTTAAGTGTGTTGACTTTTGTTACTTTACAATACAGTATTGGAAATATTGTCTTAATTTATTCTTGTTACTGTTATTGTACAATATTTTATCAAAGTGTTTTAATATGAGTGGTAAATGGTTGACAGTCGCTTATAACTAAATTGAAATTATGAATCAACCAGTGTATTCGTCGCGATATACGATAATATATACGATAATTTTGTTCCGTTAAAATTTTGAATGGTTCCCTGCACTATTAAGAGAGTAATGCAGATTGCGTTAAACGACAGGATAAATACAATAATTTTGACCGGTAATCGGACTGAACGGTAGGTACCCTGCTCTTAAAACCAAGACGTGAATACTACAGTGGATCGTAGATTGATAAAATAAATACGAAAGGTTTCGTATTCTACAAATGTAACGTTAGAGGAAATTGCCCATTCAAAATGCTGCCTATGGACATTGCATTAGATTTTACTATTAAATTATATTATTGTAGTTTTTTTTAGTATTGACTGTTGCAGAGTTTTAAAATGGAATAGGCCTACTTATTCCAAATGCTTGTCATCCTGCAGTAATACAACTTGTAAAAGACATAACCTGATATTCCACTTTTTTATAGGACTGTAACTACATTTACATTATTTTGCGTTTTTTTCTTATGATTAACTTGTACTTCATGGCTTTTCATTATTTTTACCATAACCTCCGTACTATCTGAGTTTTTACGTATCCAAGGTGATCCAGGTCCCAATTACCTCGGAAAACCGAGAGTCTACTGACATAATTTTGTCAATAGTACAATTTTTAATCGGGCAAACATTTGTAAAAAAGTATGTTAAAGCTACAATTGAACTTAATTAGAATGATTGCTAACATTCTGCAAATAAATATCACATTAGTAGATAAGAAATGTTTGTTCCATCAAGTGCCTCCCAGTGGTTGATAATTGCTCAGAATAACTTGTAGAAGATACATTCTGATTAACAAACATGCAAACAAAATTAGTTGTCACATACCTTTTATTGCATCTTAGGTTGTTGCCTTCTATTCAGCTGTTCAGCTAAGGAGTGTATGTAGAAGTGTGCTGCAACTTACATTACCTTAGCACAGAAATGCAGAATCAATACCCTTTACCAATGAAGTTAATGTAAATGATAACTTTCATTAGAACAAAATATTCTCAAATAATGTTTTTTCACAGTTTGTGCTTAACTTATTTAAGCAATGTTCATTTGAACATGGAATTGAAATAAATTCATGTTTAAAATATACAAAGGCCAAACATTTCAGATTTGGTATGAAGATTATTGTTTTTTTTTTATTTATTCAAGATTTTAGGTTTTTTATATTCTCTTCTTACTTTTCCAGTTTCATTTTTTTTATGTAAATAAAATAATAAATATCCTGAAATTCCTCAACCACACACAAATTAGTCTAGTTTATTTAAATGTTGCATTTCATAAAATAATTTTGTAATTATAGTTTGTATGGCAACACATTATGACTGGATTAAAAGGAGTGTAAAATAATGTGTGTATGATTAACTGTAATAACCTATCAAGCCATATGGCAACAGTAAGTTAAATAGTGACTAACTACATGAAACTATTAGCGTTGAAATGGACGAGCCGTCTAATGAATTACCATGTCCAAGTGCATTACTATGACAGATCAAGAAACGAGTTCAAATCGAGCAAGTGCTGAACAATTTTCAATGTAACTCAGTAGAGGGACTGATCTGTGGCAGGGTCAGGCGGAAAGCCTACCTTAAATAAACAGTGTCCATCTGGGTGGAAGTTGTCATTATCAGTGATTCTTAACAAGAAAAAAAACCTGTTTTGCTACTTTTTACTGATTTTTAAAAAGAGACATTTTTTGCATTGTTTAAGTTGGCTATATTTTTAAATTAATTAACAAAAGTGCACATGAATAGCTTGGTATATTTAACCCTTGATCCGGCAGTCATTTTTGCCCAAAATGTCGGGTCATTTTTGGTGATTTTGCAGTGATGTTTTATAAAATTCATAAAAAATATTATATTACAATAAAAGTACAATTGTGCGGTATCAAACTGTTCACAAGAATGTGGGCTATCATATAATACATAATTCATAACCTATAAAAATTTTTTTTTATGTTATGAAATATTTGTAAATTTTTTTAGAAATCGCGGAAAATAGGGGGGACCATCAATGTTGTGATGATAAAAAAAGAAATGTGAGATAGCCAAAATGTTCTAAATTTTTTCTAGTTTCAGAAAATATATAGTTTATATAGGTTTGTAAGTAAAAATTATTTTTTATAAATTTTTAACTGGAACGTATACAAAAACCTGAAAATTAGTAACCACGGTTACTATAACATTAAAAAATATGATACAAATTTTCTATAAACACTACAGAGTTATATTATATACTTAAATTTAGCTAAAAACATGCTCTAATACAATATAATACACTTCTAAACACACTAGAAGTGATAATTACACTGTAAACGATAATTATTTACCGTAGTTGAAATCAGGCCCGGCAGACTAAACAACAACAAAAATGGCGAGACTCAGAGACTGGCTTCCTTCTTCAACTTTCACTACATTTAAAAATAACGCCGATAGAGTGCAGTGTGCGTTGTTGCATACCACTGGAATCGTCTGTTCACGCTTAGTACATAGAGTATAAAAACATCGAAGTAGCTCGATTTTTGCGCATTATAAATATGGTAAATCTCCGACGCTGCAATTGTACGAAAATTCGTACAATGCCAGTTTGGTGACGAAAAAATTGTACGAAATTTCATAAAATGCCGGATCGAGGGTTAAAGGTTAGTGTTAAAAATATTAACTAGGCAAACGTAAACTGTGTTTAAAAATGATGTTGTTATGATATAAATTACAGGCAAAGAACAATGTTTTTATGTCAAAGTGACGTAATGTTGGAGAGAACCAAAATGTTAAGAGTTACAGTGAAAGTGACAAGAATTTTTCCAATAGGAACTCACCAAGGGAGGTGGTGTTTGCATGTGTGTTGAATCCCAACAACCTGGAGCGTGCGGAGAAGCTGTGTCACATGTTTGGTCTAGACCTACAGCAACTGCTGGAGACAGCTGCAGAGAAACAGCTGGACAGTGGCCACCTTGAAAATGCAGTTTCCCTATACAAGTTGGCAAGGGTTAGTTTAATTTATTCACATAAGTATCTATAGTACTTAACAATTATTATGATAATTATTTTATGGAGAATGAACTTGTAAAATCTGTTTATATATATTGTTTGAAATCTATTTAAGAAGATATTTCAAATGTTTGGACTCATTAAGACTATGTAACTGTGTTTTATGTCATGTTTACTGTGTAAGACAAAAAATTATACTTGGTTTTGTATTACTATAAAATTATGTTTTTTTTATTTAACACAATTTATTTTTAAAAAAAGAAAATTTAGTCTATATATGTTTTATTGTATTCCAGTGCCGTCCGGTGAAAAGCGTGTTACATATGGCCAGTGCCGGGTTCACCCAGCACCTTCTGACAGTAACAACTGGGCTGCTACAGACCACCCAACTGTCCCAGACTGAGAGCCTCCATCTTGCCAATCTCAGTGTACTCACATTCACGGAACAGAGTCTACGGGCTAACAATTTGGACAAAGTCATGTTACAGTTCAAGTAAGTATAATTAAGTTAAATATTATCATTGACACTGATCGTGTGTAACTCAATGCCCTTAATTATAATAAAGATAAAAGAAGATGTTGTTTATAATCGTAGAAGAGAAACATAGGTTCGTTCAAGAACTGAGCTAAACCCACTCCCCCACAGGAAACACCCAACAAACTTCTCTAACATATTTCCACCTGGCACACCCTAACAAACTCTGCAAACATATCCCTACCTGACACACCCAACAAACTCTACGAACTGATCCCCATATGACACACCCAACAAACCCTTCCAACTGATCCCAACCTGACACAACCCAACAAACCCTTCAAACAGATTCCCTCCTGACACATCAAACAAACCCTTCCAACTGATCTCTACCTGACACACATCCAAACAGTCCCCTCACAAACTCCCACCTGACCCTTACGTGACACAACCCAACAAACTCTCCCTCCTGACTCTCATCCGACACACATCAACAAACTCTCTGACTTGACTCTCACCTGACACACATCAACATACTCTCACCAAACCCTCACATGACACAACCCAACACTCTCCTACATGACCCTCACCTGACACACCCCAACAAACTCTCCCACTTGACTCTCACATGACACAACCCAGCATACTCTACTACCTGATTCTCACCTAAAACACCCCAACAAACTCCACTTGACCCTCACTTGATACACACCAACAAACTCCTACGTGAACCTCACCTGACGCACCTTGTTAAATTCTCCTACATGACTCTCACCTGACACACACCAACAACCTCCCACGTGACCCTCACCAGACACATCCCAACAAACCTCCTAACTGATCCCCTCTATATTTTCTACACTTGTCCACTTCTACATGACAATGATCGTTTATGTGATTGTGATACTTAGTTGTTAACAAAGAGATTGTAGATGATTTCAAACTACATCATGGGATAGCCACTGAATCACAATTTACCAATAAAAGGTTTAATATTACCTGGGTACTACCAAGTGAGCCCCATCCCCCACCAAAAGAAGGAAGTTGTGCTGTACCGGGGGATGGCTCAAAACCAGACAAGCGATAGGATCACGGGCAGTAGTCGGAGGGTTAAATCACAACTTGGCAGCTGAACGAAAAAACTATTTATTTCAAAAAGAATAAATTAATTATTAAGAAAATTCGGCAGAAGGCCACAATATCAAAGTTACACTCAAAAACAAGAAATAAAATAGTAAGCACATAATAAACAATAATATACATAAATTACATTTCGAACACAAATTTGGCAAAAGATACAAATACCACAAATAACAAGAATCTGCAGAATTACTAGAAAGACAAAATTATAACAATTCAAAAGAATTTACATTGACAAGTTTTGAAATTTGAACAAACCAAATCAACCGGCAATTTAGTCCACATCCCATGATTCCACCGAGGCCAGGGAGTCAGCCGGAATCCCTGGGCAGCTCTGAATTGAAATAAAAAAGTAAAAACGTTATTAAATAATCCCCTTTTGGTGAAAGATACAAAACTAAGCAATTAAAAAGAAAATATAGCACAGTATCGTTTTATCCGACATTCACTACAAAATACTACAATCCACTAAATTAAATAATACTACATAATAAAAGCAAAACTGAGCAGCTAGGCCTACACATAAAAAGAACAAATAGATATATTTTAAAGATAATAACAGGAATATAAGGCTAAACTAAATATTAAAAAAAAACATTAAAGTTTTCTTTTTTATTTTTTTAACACACTTCCAGCTCAGCCGCCGGGGACAACAGAACGGACTGACCTGAGGACAGAAGAAGGGCTCTCTAAGTTGTAAAAGGGCAGTGGAGGCGCACAATAGGCTCTATTACATGGTTCCCAGTCAAGGCCAGCACAGTGCAAAATGGCAGAAATAAGCCCCGACCACAGGCTGAGGGTCAAACGTCCAATTCAAGAATCCTGGACTGAACACAGTAGCACAGCCTAAAAGAAACAATAACAAGACAAAATAACAAACTAATAAATAAAGCATAAATACCTAATAAATATAAAAGTGCATGTATCTGCCAAATACATAAGTAAAAGCAAACAGGTTCCAACATAAATTTGGGGAAACGAGACATATTTAAAAAAAAATATTAACATAATGCTGTAAAAATATAACAAGTTTTCTAATTTAATCTGAGTTTAACAAAAAGTTTAACAAATATATAAATAATAACGTACATGGAAAATTACACAGGCTGACAAAGAATACTAGGTTAAGCATAAAATTCTCGGAAATAAAAAATTAATATACTGCCAATTATTAAATTGATTTTCATTGAGAAACATTTGGGCAAAAATTAACAATTACAAGATTAAATTAATCTAATAAACACCAAAATGCCATATTAGGGGCACATGGTCTCATTCAAGGACCCAGCTAGAAAATGTAAATCAGCCTAGAAAATGTAAAACAAGGAACAAAAACAGAACATGACATGGTAAACATTACGATTAAGCAACAGTTTTGACCAAAATGATGATTAGGTATTTGAAATTAAACAAATTGAACAACTCAAGGTAATTGTCTCTCTAGCCTAGCATGTTAAAATCCACTGGTAGTGACGAAAACTAACAACAAACCCAGGCAAACTGGCGAACCAAAAGATGGAACCACAGAACAGGCCAAGGCCTGAGCCAACGGCCACGAAGGTAACAATTCGACAGCGCAAGAGCGATCTCAGGCAGCCTGGCAAACCAAAACGTAGAGAAACAAAAAAAAAAAAAAATGTACTGGTCAAAAGACCCGGTAGTACACAAGTGATCTGTTAATGGTTGAAACTACCAATGTTTGGATTTTGGAAGTAATGAAGTAATGAAGAAGTAATGAAGAAGAGTTAATGTTTAATAACTTGATAATGAAACCTTGAGTTTCGAAACCATTGGTAGTTTCAACCATTAACAGATTACTTGGCAGTACCCATGTAATATTAAACCTTTTATTAAAATTACAGTACTCATTCAGTTTTGAGATGAAAATTTACAGTACAATAAGGTAGTTGAAATGATACAGCATCACACAAATAATGTAAATAGGAAATAAGTAATTGAACAAAGGTATATTTTCATCATTATAATTAAATATGATGAATAGTAAGCAAACTCAATAATATTTTTAGTATTTCAATGGCATTCCTAAACAAAATCTTAGAGTTAGATAATGTAAGAGGTTTCATAGAAGCTGTTACGACCTGTGTTTTCAAATTTCAATTATATCTTTACAGATTTTTAGACCTTGAGATATTTGATAATTTCTCAAAACAAATTTATTCCATGTAGGACATTCTTGAGAGACAACCGACACTATGATGAGGTGCTAGCTGTCAGTGTGGTGGGACAGAGTGGGTTGTGTTCCATGCTAGAGTACTTGTGTGATGAGAGGGGATTGGCTCCGCACGTACTAGATGTCTTGGCACGTGTCATAAACTGTCAACATACCCCGGCCCTCAACTGCGAATGTGAGTAAAATGTTAAACTTTTATTTTTTCACCATTTAAAATCTGTTAGTCTGAAAATAAAATTTATATTAGAGTATGAAAGTACAAAATTCTGTTAAATATGTAATTGAAGGAAAGAAAACACTCAACAAATTAAAAATCTCAGTCTACACAAATGTAGACATATGTTAGGCGTAGACTTCCTAATAAACTGGATAGACTTCCATGGTAAACACTTTTTTAGAAATTCTTAGTCTTCGGGGGATGACTGTGTCAATGAATTGTGCTCCTACACCAGATCAGCCAATGTTTCGGTCTCGATAGAGAAAGCAATCATCAGGGCGACAGACTGCAATTAACTGCTAACATCACTGACTGACTGACCACTGAGAATTTATTGACGCGGCCATCTCCCAAAGACCAAGAATTTCTACAATGTATTAGGCATTTTTTGTTTAAATAATTTTTGTGTAAACATGCCAAATCTTGTAAAACACAGAATTGCACAGGGTGTTAAACAGAGCATTGAAAATTTTCATCAACAAAAAAGTAAGAAGTAAAGTTGATATTTCATTAATTAAAATCTTTTTATTACTTATTAAAAATTGTAAAATAAAATGCCAGAAACTAAAAGAAATTTAAATTGGTTGTGTTATAGAAGACAAAAGACTCAAAACATATGACACTTTAATATCTTGTATTAAAGGAAAATCAGAAGAATATAACAAATTTACTATTGGAACTTCATTATAAAAAATAAAAAATTGTACTAATTATAAAGTTGAAAAATTATTTTATACATATTGAATCAAATAATATAAAAGCTTCGGCCACTATATTCCTTTGCAAGTAATTTATATTATTTTAGACAAACATTTTTACCCATAAAAGATGTATTTATGAACCCAAAAACCGTAATAAAAGGGGTTACAGTAACTAATATAATATCAAGGCTTTAATAGAAGAAGGTTACATACCTTGAATCGTCATCAATGTAAGTAGATTTCATTTGATTTACTCGAGTTTCGGCATAGTCAGTGTTATTTTCAAGATCATTAAAACTCAAGTAGATCAAATTAAACCTGCTCAAATTGATGACGATAAAAGGTATGTAAACTTTATCTATTAATTTGCTCATTTCAGGTGGCTGAAAATTAGTAAATTATTCATATATTTCTTTAAATTTATTAATAATAGGTCCTGAAATATAAACTTTTAAGAAAATAATTTGACAGTTTGGTGAACTGTACGGTATTATCCTGCAATTGCGTTGTTACGAGGGTCATTTTTAAAGTAAAAACCAATTGCACATCGTGCCCACGCATCCGGTCACGTGACGTGTAGATAATAAATCCAGAGCTCTGTGGCATGTCATCAACTCAGAAAGAAAAAATAAACAACAAGATACAGCCCCCATAACCATAAATATCAATGGTAAATCAGAAAAACAACCTCAACAACTAGCATCTTATTTCAACTTATTTTTCTCTGAAATGGCAGAAAAAACCCTTAAAACAACTCAGAACTCTAATTTCCCAGCCCTACAGCACACTACTACACCCCAAAACCAGTTTCATTTCACTCAAATTCATCCAAGCACAATTACAGATGCCATTAGCTCTCTGAAACCCTCACTATCCTGTGGACTGGATGAAATCCCAGCTAAGTTAGTAAAATACTGCGCCCATGAAATAGCTATGCCACTAACTAACATAATAAACAAATCTTTTTTACAAGGAAATTTTCCTTCTTCCCTCCATCCATCCATCCATATCCGTTCCCGTTCCAGATTAGTCCTGGGTCGGGGTATCAGCCAGCCTCCTCCATCTACTTCTGTCTTCCCACAGCTTCTCCTCGCAAATCGTGTTCCATTGTGCTCCTCTCCTTCCTATGTCCCCAATCACATCATCTTTCCATCTCACTCTCGGTCGTCCTCTTGGTCTTCTACCAACAATGGCCAATTCTTCCATTCTCCTTGGCACTCTAGACGCATCCATCCTTTTCACGTGTCCAAGCCATTTGATCCTAGATCTTTCTATTCTCACCCTTAAGCTTTCATTGACCAAACCTTCCCTTATCTCCTCATTCCGGATTCTGTCACGCCTACTTCTTCCTTTAATTGCCCTCAGGAAAGCCATCTCACCCGCCTGTATTCTACTCCACTCTTTCTCTGTCATTTTCCACGTCTCTGCTGCATACGTGAGAGCGGGCCTATAATACGTTTTGTACATGACGGTTTTAGCAGTCCTTGGCACTTTCCTATCCCACAACAGGTGTTTAACACTTCGGTAAAAACGTGCCCCCTTCTCCAATCTAGCAGTAATCTCTCTATCAAGCCTGCCGTCACTCGTCATTACTGTCCCCAAGTAAGTGAAGTGGTTAACCAATTGCAATGGTTTCCCTTCAACGGTTATGTTTTGTCTTAGATTAGCATCTCTCCCCACCACCATTACTTCGCTTTTCTCAGTGCTTATATATAACCCCCTCCTCTTCATCTGATCGTTCCAGCAATTCAGCTGTCGTTGTATTTCCTCCTCATCTTCCCCCCAAATTACAATGTCATCTGCAAATATCATAACATTGACGTCACTTTTAACCAATAATTTCACCTTCCTCAAAATTATTTCCATCACAACGTTAAACAGTGCCGGCGATAACACACTACCCTGTTTCAAACCTCTCCTTACATCAAACCATTCCGTCTCGCCCACTATTGTTCTCACTCTGCTCTTATTCACCCTATACAGCTCCTTTATCCACTCAATATATGTATTTCCTATCCCAATCTCTCTCAAGCTCTCCCACACCATTGTTCTTTTAACACTGTCATAAGCTTTCTTTATATCAATAAAAACCATTACCAGTCTTTTATTGAACTCCCAATGCTTCTCCATGAGTTGTCTAGTGGCGAAGACGAGATCAACTGTGCTCCTTCCCGGTCTGAAGCCATGCTGCTCCTCACTAAGAGCTTTTTCTATCCCAACCTTTATCCTATTGAGAATTATCCTTTCAAAAATCTTCATTGTATGGCTCAATAAGGATATACCTCTATAATTATTGCATATTTTCTTACTCCCTTTCTTATGTAACGCAATGATATCGCTCTTTCCCCAGTCATCCGGAACCTTTTTACTATTCCATGCACTTGTAAGAAGTCTCATCAACCATTGCATCCCGACTGGGCCCAGACATGTAATCATCTCCACTGTTACTCCATCTGGACCTGGTGACTTTCCTTTCTTCATACTCTTAACAGCTTCCTCTAACTCCTTCCATGTTACCCTCTCCATTTTGCTAAGTTCTTCTTTGTTTGTTACTTCTCCATCTCCCTGTCCTGTTCCCATATTCAACATTGAATCGAAATGATTTCTCCACAATTCCTTTAGGCCATTTTCATCCTCAACTACATCTCCATTTTCTGTTTCCATTTTTCTCACACCCTCTGTATTTCTTTTCTTGTTCCTCATCATTTTGTATAGCATCTTCTTATTTCCACTTACATCTTCTTCCAACTTTTCTGTAAATACATTCCATGCCTTATCCCTCTCTTGGACAATTCTCCTACACTCCCTTTTTTTCGTGCGATATCTTTCCTTGTCTTCATCACTTCTAGTTTCACACCACACTCTCCAGGCTTTATTTTTCTCTCTCACCGCTTTTTTAGTTGACTCATTCCACCATGATGTCTCTCTCTCCTTCCGCCTCTCTGCCGTCTTCCCACATATCTCTCCTGCCGTATCAACTAAAGTATTCCTAAAAAGTTCCCATTCTGTATCTATTTCCCCCCCTTCCGTCTTGGGTATTTTCTTCGCAACTGCCGACTTATATTGTTCCAACTTCTCTCTATCCTGTAATTCCCACACTTTTATCCGTTTAATAGTTTTTTGAACTCTCATTTCCTTAATTGCAACTCGGAAAACTCCCACCAACAGCCTATGATCCCCATCCAAGGCTACACTTGGAATAACTTTAATGTCCATCAACCTTTCTCCCCAACTCCTGTCTACAAGGACATAATCAATGACGCTTCCAGTCGTCAAATCCCAACTGTACCGTGTAATAACATGACTCGTCCTCTTCTTAAACCTACTGTTTCCTATTGCCAATCCATTTCTCTGGCACAAATCCAGGAGTCTACGTCCTTCTTCATTCCTGTTTCCATACCCAAAACTACCCAACACATCTTCATAGCCCATCCTATCGCTGCCCACCTGTGCGTTTAAGTCTCCCATGACTATGTTTACCCCTATCAAGTTGTCCTGCAGTTGTTCCTCAAACTCACTCTTTTCTTCTTGTGTATTCCCTGTCTGTGGTGCATATACTTGTGCAACTTTTAATTGCTGCTCTTCAATCTTTAATGTCAGTAAAATGAGTCTGTCTGATATTCTCTCCACTTTCTCAACCATATCCCTCAACCTCCTGCTAACCACCACCGCTACACCGTTAATCATTCTATTCTCGCATCCACTCCAGAATAATCTCGCTCCGTCTCTCAAGTCTTTCTCCCCACTTCCCTTCCATTTTGTTTCGCTCAGTCCCATCAGGTCCACTCTCCTCCTTCTCATCACATCCACCAATTCCTCCACCTTACCCGTCAGCGTCAGTATATTCAGCGTACCGAATCTCAGTTTGTTTCGTTTCCAGTCTTTACCGTTTGATCCGTCCTTCCGAGGCTTGGCTTTGTTTTTGAAAGCAATTTCTCTTCGCTACCGGCTTGCTAGGCCTGACGCAGCTGTTTCACCAGAGCTCCGTTAGCCGTCACTGTTTCAGGGTTCTCATCAGACCGGACCAGCAACCTTGGAGGTACCAGGGACAAGTCCCCACTGGTATTCGCCCTGATAAGCAATCCCCTACTTTAGTGCCGTTTCCACCCCCCACGACGTGGACGAGGAGTTGGACTTTGGGGGGCTCCTTCTTCCCTAAAACAATCTAAAATTTTCCCTAAGTACAAGTCAGGACCAAAAACAGATGTCACAAACTTCAGACCCATATCAAACATTTCGACTTTTGCAAAAATATTTGAGAAAATTGTTTTAAGTCAACTAATGTCACACCTTAAACATAACAAACTTATTACAGACAGTCAACATGGTTTCCTTAAGGGCAAGTCTACAACCAGTGCTTTAATAGCCATAATTGAATACATAATTGACCAGCTAGAGGAATCAAATTATGTATCAGCAATACTTATTGACTATTCTAAGGCGTTTGACTGCCTGGGACACGAACTAATATTACATAAACTTAAATCTCTCGGAGTATCATACCCAGAACTAGGTTGGTTTAGGAGCTATCTGACAGGTCGAACTCAAAGAGTAGAAATGCAACAAGTAATAAATAATACAAAGACTTCAGCCATTTCACAGCCATTGCCAACAAAAAGAGGAGTACCTCAGGGGTCAGTTCTTGGTCCGGTTTTATTCATTCTTTTGACTAATGACTTTTCTGACACTTTAAATACATACACTGATGCTAAATGTGTTATGTACGCTGATGACACTACACTAATAGTGAAAAATAAATCTGCCAAAGATCTCTCAGAAAACTTAACCAAAACACTAAACAACGCAATAGAATATTCTAATAAAAATGACCTAAAAATAAATCCTGACAAATCAATTTTACTAAATTTTAGTCGGAGAAGAGAGCCTGTGCCAACCATATCAAATATAAGACTGGAGCAAGAAACAAAATTATTGGGAATGACAATTGATTCTGACCTATCATGGACAAGCCATATCAACAACCTATGCAGTAAACTAGGATCAGGAATCTACCTAACCAGACGCATTCGTATATTAGGAGGACTAACAACTGCAAGAACCGCCTATTACGCATTAGTTGAATCGCACATCAGATATGGACTTGCCTTGTGGGGAGGGACAACTGAAGGAAATCTGAACAGGGTATTACTTTTGCAAAAAAGGGCAATACGCATACTTGCTAACCTCCAACCAAGGGATAGCTGTCGTGAAGCCTTCAAGAATCTCAAGATACGGACAGTGGTGGCTCTCTACATTGAGGCAGTTCTCCTCAGTGTTGATGACCTAGACCTACTTAGGCATGAAGATATCCACAGCTATATACCCGACAAGCAAGAAACTACTACCTTCCTACTCATAGAACTACGCTCTATACAAAAAAACCAACATACATAGGACAGCATCTGTACATCTGCTTACCCAATCACCTTAAAGTCTTGAGAGGGAAAACACTAAAAAATCAACTTCAGCAATGGTTAGAGGACAATCCTTTCTACAATTTGAAGGAGTTCTTTGAAGCTGTCAGAAGATAGAAAAATACAACACCTGACATAGTAATTTAAATCATATATTGACTTGTTTTAGCATTTTAGACTACAATCATAATTTTTTTTTTTTTTTACTTAAATTTGACTGTCTTTTTTATGCCATATGGTATCAGCATATTTTATCATAATTATTGATCTTGTTTTAAAATTTCAGACTACTCTCAATTTTTATTAAAATTTGACTGTTCTTTTTTCTTTTTCTTTTTTGCCATATGTTATCAGCATACTTTATCATAATTATTGATCTTGTTTTAAAAAATTTCAGACTACTTTCATAATATTTTTATTTAAACTTGACTGTTGTTTGTGCCATATGTTTGTATAGTATTATCAATCTTTATTTCTTATATACTTTATAACCTCTAATATTTTTATCTTTAAAACTTTACTTTGTGGAAACACTGTTCTTAACACTATAAAACCTTAATATACATTATTATCTTTACCATATTGTATATTTTGACGCAATGGATGTACTTGATGTTCACACCAATAAAGAAAATTTTGAATTTGAATTTGAACGTCCATTCAAGGTCATGTCTTACTGGCCTGTCTCCTTCAACGCCGCCATTATGTTTCACGTCTCTGCCTATGCTGGTTGTGTGGTTATACTGCTTTGTTTGTCACAATGTCAATCAATAATTATGACGACAGTTAAGTACGCTCAGTTATTCGGTTTTTAAACGCAAAAAATGTTCATCCTGCTGAAATTCACCAACAGTTTATTGAAGTTTACGGTGAGGGTGTTATGAATGATGGGCATTGCGAATTGTTGCTGGAATTCGTCAAAGAGAGTCGTGCAAAAAAATTTTTCAGAACTTGAACGTTTTAACTTTTCCTAGCATATACATTTTTCATACCTTACTTTTTTTTAAACAGAACCATAGTTTTTTTCAGTCCCTTGTTCCACAGTCAAAATACAACCTGAGAAATAAACATAAACTTAACATTCCCTACCATACCACTTCTTTCTTTGAAAACCACACCTACTATAACGCCATAATCTTATTCAACGCCCTTCCTGAATTCCTTAAAACAGAAACGGACTTCATTACTTTTAAGAAAAGACTTAAGACTTTTTTAGTTGATAAGTGTTTTTATTCTGTGGATGAATATATTAAAAATAGTTAGAATAAGATTATTTTAATTTAACTTTAATTTTAGATCTAATTTATGACGCAAGCCATTGCATATTGTATTTGTTTCACGGCAATAAAGTATATTTGATTTGATTTGATTTGATGGAAATGTGCAAAAATGGTATAGGCTTTTTAATGAAGGAAGGACAACTGTTCATGACGATGAACAATGACCTGGACGACCTACTGTCATCAATAAAGAGTTGAAACAAAAAGTTGATGAGGAAATTTGCTAAAATCGGTGAACAATAAATGATGAAAGATATTGCAAAACATTATTGAAGCTTAGGCGCAATTCAAAACCGCCGGCGGGGC
This sequence comes from Stictocephala bisonia, assembly GCA_035578905.1. NCBI lineage: Eukaryota > Metazoa > Arthropoda > Insecta > Hemiptera > Membracidae > Stictocephala > Stictocephala bisonia. The sequence continues at coordinate 71,814 of JAQJVL010001765.1, forward strand.
CTGCTCTCTAGTGACGTCATTCTGCTTCACGACAACGCTCAGCCTCACGTTGCGGCAAGAACACAGACGCAACTGGACAAGTTTCGTTGGGAAATACTGGATCATCCACCATACAGTCCTGACGTAGCACCATCAGATTTTCATCTTTTTCCAAAACTTAAGGAATTTCTTGGTGGAAAACGCTTGGAAAATGATGACATGTTGAAAGAAACAGATACGAACTGGTTTAACAGTCAGGCGGGAGAGTTCTTTGATGATGTATTCCAAAAGCTGGTACAATGACTTCAAAAATGTGTCGATGTTAATGGTGACTACATAGAAAAGTGAAAAAATGTTCATATTTTAGTTTGTGATATCATTTATATCCATAAATAAAGTTTGTCTTACGCTATTTGAAAACGGTTTTTACTTTAAAAATGACCCTCGTACATAATTTTTTACTTGAACTGTTACTCTGAATATTTTAATAATATTATAAATTATTTATTATATAATTAATTATTATTAGTACACGTTATATACTTATTATTACAACAAATTTGTAACATTTCAAAATTAGGGCTACTTTAGTAATAAATAAATAAATTTAGCAATTATATAACTGAGGCAATAATTTATTAGTTGATTTTATTTCTTATCACTTAAAAATTGTTCAGTTCCTATAACTTAGTCTAAATATATTATGAATATACTGAACTTATGCAACTTATTTGCATTGATTGCACTCAGATTGGAAGAAAGAATAAAGGTAATCTATTAGTAAAGCAATTAATAATATGTTATTCTTTTAGCAAGCTGTCTCATTTGTAGAATGAAGTTGATTGAAAGCAGTACAATCCATATAGCCTTTTAACATAGTATTAACCATCTGATATAATTATTTATCAATTAATAAAAGTATCTCCAGCTTATAGAAAAATAAATTGTATATAAACTTGTTCAAATAAGTTTGAAGTATTTTAACTTAAGTAAACAACTTTTTTACTTTTTTAAAATTTAATTAAAGCAATATTTTTTAACTTCACTCGCTCGGTCACGCAAGCCTGCAGTCCTGTGCTTGAACTTTATTTAACGAGTTAAGTACTGACTGTTAGTTCAGTTGGGTATGGGAACCTTGGACCTTGTCCTCTGCAGTCTGAAGCCATAGGCCACTGAGCCACCACGCCGGCTGTTAATGGTGTTTCTTTTTACCAATTTTGTGCTGCTATAGTTTTATTTAATCTATTTTGCTATATTTAGAAATTTGTTCCAGTATGTAACGGCTTCTGGGAATGTATGAGCAATGTCAACCTGAGCCAGGCTTTAGTTGTGAATCCGGATGTGGCACAGCTACACATTCGCTTTGTTCAATCTAGACTACCAGTCTTTAGCCAGACAATATTGCAGGTATTAAACACATCATTTAAACATTCAAATTGATACTTGGCATAGACCTACAAACATTGTAGGAGCATCCTTTAACTAAAGTCAAAATAACGATGAATGTTAAGGAGCACCCAGTATCTGTAATAACCTTACTTTCCACTTGATTCAAATGAGTGTTTATTCAAATTGAATCAATTAAATTAGTGCTGGATCAGTTACATTTATTTCTGTTTCGATTAGGTTCTGTTTTTTACTAATATAGTTCCTTGTTCTGAATCCTTTTTGAATATGTTACAAATGAATTTAAAATACCTTAACTTCTTTAAATCACAATTAATTTGGGGTTGAAATTCATAATACTATTTTAGATAAGATATCTTATTGATATTGTTTAACGATCTACAGTATTTTTGGGATTTCCCCAATATGAAGGAGCATTATAAATCCTAAAACGCTTTAAAACCATATATTTACAAGAACTAGAGAATTAATAATGTAATGTTTTTAATTTGTTTTAAAATACAAGGCGTGTTTTTAAAGTAATTGCCGTTTTGGAATCCCGCAGCTGTAGCGCTGCGGTCGGCGTTCAGCGCATGCATGCTGGGTAGTACTATCTATTGGCAAGCCACAGCCGCCGTTACGGATCAATTGATTGTACTTAAAGGTCATTTATGACTGTTTTAAATTTGGGGAACCTACCGTAAGCAAAACTTTCGGTACATCAAACAGTCTGTCATAATTTCAATAATCGCACTTCTTGACACTTGAAGACATACTAAATAATGATGCAGTTGTAAAGCATCTGTTTTCTCTAACTTTTTTCATCAACATTTTGCACCAAGTCATCAATAATTAGTGAAGGTTTCCAACTTCGTTCATCATCAGGCACATTCGCACAACCTTAAAAACTCTCACCCATTTCCATACCATCCCATCACTCATTCTGTTTTCTCAATAAACTTCACAGATCTCTCAATGAATTTCAGCTGCTTTCATGTCTTTATTGTTATGAAAACTTATCACAACATGTACTTTACAGTTGGCGACATTTTTAATCAGAGGAGGAATTTTATACAGTCATAAGCGATCTTAAATACAGTCAAATGGGTCCGTAACGGCGGCTGTGGCTTGCCAAAAGATAGTAGTAGCTAGCATGCATGTGCTGGACAGCGGTGGGATTCCAAAACAGTACTTACTTTAAAAACACGCCTCGTATATAAAAATATAAAATGTACAAAATATGTTTGCTTGTTTAGTAGACTATTTATGCATTTTGTGCTTGTATTGTAATGTATTTTTGTCGTGTGATGTCCAATTGTATTGTATATGTACCACCACGTATTAAGCTAATTAAAAACTATTTTTAAGTTTATTTGGAAACCTTCAAAGTTTGTATTGATAACATTGTTATGAAAAATTATTACATATATTGTTATTAATGACATAAACCGTGATCTTGAAAACAACTTACTCAAGGTAGAGAGATCCATTCGCTAAGTTATGATATTTCAGTTCGTCATTGATCAACAAAACAGTACTTTGTTTCATCTAGTTCGTTCATTCTGTTAAGTTTGTTCATCCATATACTTGTGAGTAGAAGTGTCTACTCACACGGTTTTAGATTAGGAACTGACTGAAGACTCAGTCATCATGTGTGATTGGGTACCTTTCCAACTCTGTCTGATAAATTAACCTAGTTCGTATTACTATGAATAAACTAGTTCTATTGTTCACTGAGCTGATTAGTTATACCTATCCTATCCATACTGTTATTTGTTGAAGAAAGCGAAAGAAAGAGGATAGCTAGGGAGATGAAAGAACTTAAAAAATTAGAATAAATAAATGAAGAACTTTATATAACATAGAAAAAAGCTACAAATAAAAAAATGTCTTAAAGTAGATTATTATTTTCAATAAATATGTTGGCCTTCTGAGAACATTTAACAAAAAATAAGCTTTGTAATTAATGTAACATTTACGTAGTAAGGTGGTAATGGACCCACTCACTCATACACATACAGTGGTATTGACCCACCCTTACATGTACAGTAGTATTGACCCAACCACCCTCCAATACATGTACAGTGGGGTTTGCTTATAAAATTATCAGTGTGATCTACTTGGGAAACATAATATTAACGAAACTATTGTTTATAAAAACTTTATGGTATTTATGGAGTTTCTAGTCACCTAACAAAATTTGAAAAACTTCTGTAACGGGTAAGTTTGATTATGTTATATAAGATTTGTGAAAAGTGCTTTTATGGGTGAAAATAATATTTTGTTGACACAAAACCAATTACATTTGTGTTCAGCATAAAATAATACATTTAATGACAACAAATTTAAAAAATAGATGATTTAAAAAAATTGTTTGTGTAAAAATTGATTTCACCGATTTTCCTGTGAAAAACAAATTTTCAGCATGATGAAAGTAGCTCTTCTAATTTTAAGCACTTTGAAACATTAAATTTTAATTATTATGAGGTGACTGAAAACTGCATGATTACTAATTTTAAAAGTATTTAAAACTGATCAATTGGTTCAATCTTAAGCTTAAATATTTGTTTTAAGTATTTTTAAATATTTAATTTGTTTTGGAGGAAGCTAATTGCATGATTAAAACCAACTAAAATTAGTTAGGTCACCAAATTAAGAAAAAAAGGTGACCAAAGTCACCTTAAAGTCCCCAATTTTTGTATCAACCCACTGGTGAGCACTATGTTCATGTTACAATAGTGTGCTATTTACAATTTAATTTGTTAAAATATGATTTAATATTGTTATTGTTGTTGAACCAGAGGTTTGCCAACTTGTATGATCCCTCTCAGCCATCAGTACGTCCAGTATTGAAGCGACTTATTTTGGAGACTACACATACTAACAATGGAGGCAATCCTGAAAAGGTAATTTTCTTTTTTACTAAACACAAGTCACCCTCCTCACCTGAGGAAGGTGGCAGTGGAACTGATAATCTTTTGTCTGTATTGTAAGTTTTTTTGTGTATTGTGCTAGTGGTCTCCTCAAGAAAGTTTGCTGATACCCTATTTCTCCTATTCAATTACCTATGGCCTAGTGTTCTTAACCAGTAGGCCACAGGTAATTGAGTAGGAGAAATCCTTATTATTTATTATTGATCAAATTAAAAGTTACTATGGAATAAGCACATTTTTAGTCTTATCAAACTCTTCATTTCTTACGTTCCTTAATTATCTTCTGCAGACCATTAAAAAAATACAGTGTAAGTAATATGTTTTATAACATTTTGTATATAGATGTTGTAGTAATAGTATATTACTTTTGTTTTAGACTGAGAGACCATTTTCATTAAGTGATTGGATAGCAAGTTATCTTTCAGTTTGCTTGTACCTGGGACATTGTCGCAGTAAGAGCAGAGGTTCCTCCTACAGTCCGGACCTAATGGCTGACATGCCTTTACATTTTGACCTTCCTGATCAAAACACAAAGGTCAGTAAATATTTGATAGCTCAGAACTCCTTGTTAAGTAGTTATCCTTAATATATAACCTCTTGTGGGCTCTTTGTACCACTAGATGATTACAGTCCTGTCATATAGATGGATTGTTGAAAAAGAGCTTTATTTTAAAACATACTTGCAGTGGTTAGTTTCAAAACATAGTCCTGTACCTGATTATCAGGTGTCAACAAATGTAACAGATTAAACAATTCTATATTATAATATCTTGCTTTGAAACATGGATTTAGAGTCTAATTAATGTCTTAATAGATGCATATCATTCAAATAATTCTTCTAATGAAATAATTGACTCGGTGATAAAAAGCAAACTTACAAGTCAGTAACTTGTCCTGCATTACACAATTACAGTTAAAATATTCATGCACAAAGTTTCCTATATGTAGTTAAACAATGATTGGAGATCTATGTGCTACCTAAAATGTCACTTCAGATTCACCAAATAATTTTATTTATTCCTTAAATAATCACTGTACGGCTTCAGAATAAAAACCAACTATCTTCAAATTAAAGTATGTATATCCCCTACATACTCATAAATATGTTTATTTAGATGAGGGAGACAAAGGTAGTTGGACATTTGCCATCATTACGTGAAAATTAACAATCACGACGTTTCGATTTGGTAAAACCCAAACCTTTTTCAAGTGCTAAAAACTAAATTACATCTACACAAACATGTTATAAAACTACGTTCTTAAACTAATAAACTTATCTACTTAATAATTATCTACATTTTAACCTAGATCCTAGAATGGAGTACAACAAAATGAACTTCTACTAAATATAAAAATATTAACAGGGTTAAATTAATATAACCAATTAGGCGCTGTCAAGGTCACAATATCAACGAAAAAATGTTAAAACACAATTAAAATTAATATTCAAATCAGACTGAAATAAGATTACATTAACTAATCATAAATATACGGTACCTGAAAAACACTATTAATTTAAAATAACATTCAACATGCACAAAAAATTATATATATATATATATATATATATATATATATATATATATATATATATGACTCGGAAGGCTGAGACTACTAATACAATTACATTTTACTATTACAATTACATTTTAACCTGAAAAGACAACAATTATTAGGAATAAAACTATACAATAATCAAATATTACAAAAATTATGAAGTCTTACGACCCGCAGTGACGATGGTGTCTAGACGACTCAGGCACGAAGTGAGGATGATACAATCTAAATGTAGTGTCTACGAAGTTCCCTCCAAGGTGATAAAACACGGGAACAAGACAAACATACACACTACACTTCACAACAACCATACACAGACTGACTAGGTCAGGGACGTACGCTCCAAGATCGCCAAAAATGCGGGGACGGGGACGTAGACTCATGGGGTGTGTTGTAGGTGCAGGTGGTGTAGGATTCTGGTCTTCTAACATTGCCTGCAGAAAAGCTCCTTGTGTTATGATGATATATGAAATTATTTTCAGTATTGCCACTTCGTTTATAAAACAGACTTAAAACTTTGAAAACAAAAAGATCTTGGAAAGGCAGTATTCTTAAGGATTGATACAGTGGAAAGGAGCTCTCTCTTTTCCGTTTTTTTAAAATGATACGTAAAAAATAATTTTGACATATTCTTAATTTTTCTATTAATGTTTTAAAGGTGCCACCAAAACATACAATACCATACTGTAGGCGTGAATGAATTAACGCAAAATAAAGAGATCTTAACAATGCCGTTTCACAAAAATTTCTCAAAAAGTAGAATGTTCGAATGGATGATTTTATTCTATTATGTAGAGACAATATGTGCTCTTCCCATCTGAGTTTACTATCAAAGATGAGTCCAAGATAGTTAATACTTTTTACGCTCTGAATTGTTTCACAGTTACATAGAAATAAATTACAGTCAGAGGAATTGAATTTTATCTGAAAGGGTAAGTCACCACCAATTAGGTCAAAATATATTAATTTTGTTCTATTAATATTAACATGCATTTTATTTAATGTGCACCAATCTCTTAGTAATTTTATATCATTATTTATATGATTCTCAACAACTCTAAAATGCTCATCTTTTTAAAACAGAGCAACGTCATCGGCAAAAGCAGATATACTTCCTTTCCAACGAATAGTTAGCAAATCATTAATAAAAATTAAAAATAGAGCTATTTTCTAATCGCTTGAAGTTTTTCTTCTACAGTTACGACCACTTTTTCCTTTTTATTTTACTCATCTTGGCTGAAAAATACTTACTCACTTATAATAAACCACTGCTTAAAAAAGGAGAATATGTGTTCACTCCACTATATATATATAAACAACAGACTTACAATGCCGAGGGTATGTACATAAAATGAACTGTTCCACTTCCCCCACTCACAAAAAGGACTCTTCCAGCCAGCGACACTGAATAAAAGTAAACAACATTGCCAGCTCTGATCTTCAAGCATATTATTAAATTATTACCATTGATTATATAGGGATGTTATTACCATTGTCACATATGATCAATGTTATTACGCAGTAACAAGCGACCGCTTGTCGAGAGAGGGTGATTAGTCAATGCAGCGCCTGCAATTTGCGAAATGCAAAACCGAAACACTTATGTACGATATTTGCCTTTTAAAACTGAATGTCGCTTTCGATTAATTGTAATTTTATCTTGTATATAATTTTTATTGTTAACTACTTGCTGAATTGGATGACATGAACTGCCAGATAATTGAGGTCGTACTGTACATTGTTTAACAAAGCTAAAATTAAACTTAGCTTTTTATACTTTCACATACCTTCAATCTTAATCTATGTAATTTTTATAGATGTGTTCGTATTTGGGATCTAAATTCAGACAGAGAGATGAATGAAATGTAAATCATAATTAATTTTCCAAATCGACTGTGGAAATAGTCATTTACATATTTTTAAGGATAAATAAGATAATTGAAATAAATTTTGCAATGTTCAACAGTTATAATAATTGCTTATTTTTCAGGAAATTTTAAGTATTTCTCCAATTGTGATCAGTGCTGGATACACTCATGTAGGTTTAGTTCGTAACTGCCAACTCTACATGTGGGGTTATACAGCCAGTGGTTGCTTAGGTAAGAGCTTGTACATTAGCATTTATTAATTAGTCTGTTTATTTGATGAATTATAAACAACTTAACATTTCTATCTATGTATTTCTCCATTGAGATGTACTAGAAGTTTTAAAAACTCTAAAGAATGATCTTTTTAGCAGCATCAACGTTGCTCTTAGTAAAAATACTGCGAAAGGAATATGATAGTATGTATAGGATAACTAATTAAATATAATAAATTAAAATAGAAAATAAGAAATATTCTAAAAGAATATTTATAACAAGAGTATTAAAAATGTTCTATTTTGCAATAATAAGCAGCATATAGACATAAAATAATGATGAATCTTTGTAAAGAACAACTATTAGTTCACGTATTTCAGTAATAAATGGAAGGAAAGGAAAATATCATAATCTATAGTAAACTAAAGATAGAAGTACAATCACATTACAAAAACAGAACTGGTTAGAGAAATATTTCGAGGCCACTAGGCCCTTCTTCAATCACATAAACAACTTTGTTATACTCTTAAATTATCAAGTTAAAAGTTAAAGAATGTCTAGGAAAAGTTTTGGCTAAGAAGTCCTCTAACACTCTAAGGGACCACTGGCTTAGACTTCTTTACCATGGGAGCGGCTCAGGGAGGAAAAAACTGTTCCGATCTCATCAGGATTCAAACTTAGACCGGCTGCAGGTATGCACTAAGGTGCCTGAACTATGGCCGTTCCATGACTTTATCATAACATATTATTGATATTGATGGAATTGGCCTACCTACCCTTCCATACACATACGGTGGTATTGGTTTAAAGATTTAACAGTGTTCAGTTGAGTTGTTTAGTGACTAAAGGAGGAGTCAGTGGCCTCGAAATATATTGCTAACCAGTTCTGTTTTGTGATGTTGAATGTACTTATAATCTACAGTTTTTACCAGGTATGTTGCTTTATTTTCCTTTCATTTATTACTGAAATCCAAGGCTCAGTGACATAAAATTAACCTGTATTTGCTCATGTATGAAAGAACTATCCATCCAGAGGCAAAGAAACATATTGTCCCATCTAAAACACATCCTTTTTTGCTGTACTTTGGTAATTAAAATTTCAAGTAAAACTATGTCCCTGAGTTGCTGTAGCTATAGGGCTATTAATAAATGATTCTTTCTATGGAACAGTCTACCTTAGAATATTTCTAAACCCTATGAAGTTATAATTGTGTAGTCAGACAAGGAGATGGGTTTTTTCCCATTTCTGTTTGACTGTGTTTTATATAAAGTAATCTAGACTGGTGAAAACGAAAATAACATACTAACCCATCGAACTAGAGAGAACTAATATTCGAATTTGTTGTACAGCTTTTGCCAATGACATTGCAATTTTTACTTGAGACATACTCACTGCTCAAAATCAAATTCATTCTTGAAATAATGTGAAGAAGATTAGACCTAATCATTTATTTTGGAAAAAATGCATGACATCTCATATCAGTTCCTAAATTATTGAACACAAAATACAGGAATATAAAAAGAGTTTCTCAATCCAAATATCTCGGCGAAATTATACAAAAATCAGGTTTAGAAGAAATTGCAAATGTAGCTTATTATCAAAAAATGGTAACTGCCTTTAGACTAACTCAAAACATTTATGATAAAAAAGTCTGAAACCTAAATATGCAAAATTTGAGACTCTAAGGTATGTTAAGAGAGCTCAGTATAAACAAAATCGAGAAAGTTTGGGCAAAACAAAAGCCAACTCATCAAGACTGTTGATGTCGCATAGTCAGATAAGGTCCATATGGGAATAATAATGTCAACTGCATAAAACTTATCTTTTATCTTGCCGTGCCTTTGATTTTAGACAGTATATGGTATCTATATTCTAAAGTCAGTTCTTGTTTTTAATTTCAGGAGTAGGGCCTACACTGAGTCAGACCTTGCAGCCAATATCATTGCCTCTCTTCCCATCTCTAGGAGTGTCAGTTCTGAGTGTGGCCTGCGGCAAACTGCACACTCTTGCTCTTACCACTAACGGGGTAAAATGATATCATTGACTATAGAAACAAACATAAAGCAATGCATTAGCTGTATACATGTGATTGCGATGCTATCTAATGGTGAATGGCTTCGACAACTGTTTTGTGTACTATTAGCTCAGCAATTATTCACTTCAGCGTGTGTTGGAGAGAGACAGAGAGAGAGAGACTGCTGGCATTACCAGTGAAGATAGTATAAGAACTAATTTCATAGGACAGAAAAACCGGCTTCAAGGGACCCATATAAGCAGACAGTTTTCTTGTTTCCAGTCAATTGTTTTAAACTAAAATCTCATTTAGTGTCAAAAGAGGTGATTTTTTTCATTTCTTACATTTAGTTATTGATGTTTATATTTGAAATTCACTGTCTAATAATGACAATGATTACTGTATACATGAATAGTTTTAATTAAATATTATTAATTAAACTAATAATTAAATAAACAGTATTGAGGTATAATTTAATAAATAATAAATAAAATAGAGTTTTAGTCTACAGGGCGTTTTTGTACTGAGATACAGGCTCAGTGGTCCTGACCAACCCGCCCGCCCATGCAAGCACGGTGTTACTGACCCACCCGCCCGCCTGTAGAAGCACGGTGTTAAAAGAAGTGAAATAAAATACAGAGAGGTTTTGTGACAGTTTAATATAGCTGCATAAAAATGTAATATTTTGTCACTTTATAAAGGAATTGTACTGTATTTCTGTAACATTTAAATATTTATTAGAGAGAGGTTTGTAGTGAAAAATAAAATAACAGAGTTTGGCAAAAGATTATATTAATTAATTTTTTTTAAAGTGGGAACCTCAGGCAGCCATAAAGCACAACCCAGCCCAATATCATATGGTTTTTGTTATCTTTACTGTCTTGTAGGTGTATGCCTGGGGGTCTTCACAATATGGACAGCTGGGAGTTGGGCCGATGGGCCAGAGTGCAGAACCACGACATGTGGACAGGCTCTATGAACAATCAGTGGTAGCTGTGGTCGCTGGCCAGTACCATTCTCTAGCTCTCACTAGTGCCGGAAGGTATTTCTATATTTCTTGTTCTTTATAAATAAAAAATCTCAAACTAAACGTCAAGAGAAAGGTTAGAAACTTTATGTGTATAAAAAAAATGTTAAAAATAATTTATACACGCACATACTTCAGGCACCTTACTACTTGACATGTTTAATAAACCAATGACACTTTAGAAGTTTGTTTGAGTTTAAAAAACCTATTTAAAATATTCATTTCACAATTTATAAATAATAAAGTAATTTTGTTTAAAGTTTTTTTATATAAATGTAATTAATCAAATTGAACTTATTATTTTACAGCTATTGATTCATGCTGTCCTTTAGTTGTTTAATTTCATTTTTATATTTGTATATAATAATTTTATTCAGATTAAATACATTTTAATATTTTGCAGACTTTTCCCAAATTACTGTCAACGAGGTTACAAGTGATTTTTAAGTGTAAAAATTGTGCCAAAATTATAGTGCACAAGATCTATGCAACAAAATTATAAAAGCTTTTTATTTGATGTGTTGCAGGGTGTACAGTTGGGGCTGGGGAGTGCATGGACAACTGGGCCATAGTAATGTTGAGGACTGTTGCTATCCCACTCTAATCAAATCTCTATGTTCTGAGGTTTGTTCTATCAACAGGATGCTAAAACTATAATTATTCATAGTTAAACAAACAACTTGCAAGTCTTTTAAGTGAATATATGTGAAAAATTATACATATATTCACTGTAATTCTTACTTGTATGTGAAATATTGAGGAAACTAATTGTGTATTTTTATGAATAAAGGATTATTCGTAGTTAAGATACCGATCTTCATGATATGGGCGAATAAGAAGGGCGAATGAGTGTGATGAGTGTAGATCAGGGTTTCTCAACCTTTTCCAGCCATCGTACCCCTTTACGAAAATGGAACATCCTGCGTACCCCTTACTATACCTTCTTAAGTAATAATAATGGTTATTAGAAAATGTTAAGAATAAGGAAAGATGTTTTAAAGAACAAAATATTTGTCTTACGTTATTCTTTAATAACACATTTACAAGATACAACAAATTTTAAAATATAGACTTAACTTATAAAAAGAAGGAAGTTTTGCACATAATTACTCTGAATAACATATTCACAAGACTGACAAAATATTAAAAAATATGATAACTTTACAAAAAGTTAATGAGAAGATTCAGCTTGCTTCTTTTTACACAGTTGATCGATGTTGGGCTCTAGCTTTGTTAAATACAACCTTAAATCGTTCTCAACATTAAGCTTGTTCCAGGACAGCATGTGGGTCGGGTAGAAGGGTGGCCTACCGCGTACTCACCTGAAAAGTTTCGCATACCCCTAAGGGGTACGCGCGTACCACAGGTTGAGAAACCCTGGTGTAGATGAATGAGTTTAGTTATTGTTACTAATAATGTCAACTGTTCCTTTGAAAGAGCTGTTTATTAATAGCCTAATAGCCAGGGAAACTAAGAGACCTATATCTTCACGTGGAATTTGAACTACTCAGTATAGATCTAATTTTCTGCTGACAAACCTAATTCTTAGTTCTCTTCCTGACACAACATGGCGACCACCCAACTTGGACATTCCAGACTCCTCTAGTAGTGTCCACATCGATGGCATTTAGATAGGGGATGCCATGTCGGTATTAAACCTGAGCATAAACCTGTCACCTACAATCTCCACAACACTTTGTCCCTCAAGTAGCTGGTTACAGCACTGCATTATTAGTAATTAACACTTTTGCTACGGCTGCTACAGTCGGTAATCTTACCTCAGATGCTAAACATTGTTTACACTATTACTATTTACACTTATGAACTAAAAAAAATCAAAAACTGAAACCAAAACATATACAAAGTTATTAGGTCGTACTAGATATGCTGCGGACAAAAACAACTTTATCTTGTAGATGCTACCTCAATACTGAATGAATAAGCCAACAAAGGACAAACAGTCCCTGTTGGGCATGACAGCATCTGAAGTCTTCCGAGTGCCGTTCCCGATCGGGCACAGCCGCAGCAAAAGTTAACCTCTGTTTAGGTGAAGTAATCGTATTATAGTTGTAATTTTTTCCCTCCATTCAAAAGAAGCTTAAAGTCATGTAAAGAAAAAAGCTTATATGGTACTAAATCAACATATTTGTTTCAATATATTTCTGCGTTCCTACAAAAATGCAACACTTTTCATAGGACATTTTCATTGAACATTTGGTGCTCTTTTTAGTGTAAGGTGAAGATCCGTCTTGAACATCATGTTTCATCACCGCCATATAGACTGCATCTACCTGTACTTGTTGTGAGCTGTTCCTATTACATCTGCATTAATATATGTATGCACCTGTGTTATTGTAACCAATATATAGCAGTTTTTGAGTCAAAGAGTGGTATTTATATATAAACCAATCTAGTTCACTATTTGCAATATTATTCAATTTTTAAATCAGTAGTACATGATTTAGAAAATCAAATTTCCATAGAAGATCATGGCTACCACTTTGTGCTGGAATTTGCTTTGTCTCATTTGTGTAGTGAATTTGTGTTGCTCTCTTGTTGAAAATAAAAATTAACTATCATTGTTGCTCCCTTGTCTACTTTATACTAGATAATAAATAACAGTATTATATTGTTATGATTTTATTTCTTTTATTATCATATTTATTATGTTCCAGACAATAGTGTCATGTAGTGGGGGACATGCACACTCTCTGATGCTCAGTTCTACAGGCCGAGTGTGGGCTTGTGGTTCAAGTGTCTTTGGTCAACTTGGGACCGGCTCAAACTTGAAATCCAGTCATCCTGTACAAGTTTTTGGACTTCCTGAAAAAATTATGTCAATTTCCACTTGCTATTTTCACAATGTAAGTTATATTAGAATTGAAGTACTGACTAATATTTAAATAGTGATATATGAAAGGGAAAAGTAAGTCCACTGAACAAAAACAAACAAGCACCAACTAGAAATAGTTACTTATGCCTCGCTTTAGTAGAGGCGATAAAGGATAGTAACTAGTTTTTCTGCTCTAACTACAATAATATTTTACTTTACACTTTTATTATTATTTTGGATGCAGTTGTTTATTCTTTCATCTTATTTTCATCTATGTATAAGGTGATTGCCTTGCCAAGATATTTCCTTCTTTCGTTAAAAATGTAGGTACTCGAGACCAAACATACTCATCAGTTTCATATCATTAATATTTATTCTTCATTCTTGAAGCTCTTCTTACTTAATACTATCATTTAAATATTTGAAAGGACTCAATTCACCGTAAAATTAAATTTTTATTTTTTAGACCTTGCAGTAACAACGTTGACTAGACTATGATGACTTTAACATTATTACTGAAAGGCCTCACAAAATAAAACTTAAAAAAAAAAAAAAAACTAACTTTGTTCCTACGACTTTTCCTCTATATTAACTTCTCAAGGTTCTCTTTGAATCTTGGATTGGATGAGGTTTGACGTCCTGTAAAGGGCCTTTTGGCTTTGGAGCCTTTACGAGGTTTTGAAGCCTGGTCCTCCCAATCGTAAAAAAAAAAAATAAAAAAAAACTTCTTCATCCCTAGGCAGAGCTAGATTTTTAATTTGTGCGGTGACTTGACACCGCTTCTTAACACACCCTGAGAGCAGACCTATATGTTTTTCTCAACAAAAAAACATAGCACAATCATAATTATGGCAGAAAAAAGAAAAATGTATAGAATTATTGTTAATTTGTGTCTGATATTTTGTCAGTAACATCCTCAATATGGTTTTACTATTCAATTATTGTCATGGTTTAAATGTCCCACTTATATGTAATTCTATCCTACTAATTATCATAATTATTTTTGGAAAAGAGTTCTGTATATTAAACTGTTAACATATATATATATATATATATATATATATATATATATATATATATCCATATTATGCAACACGATAAAGTAACTCAACTTATTATTCACCCATCTCTTTATAAATACATTTATTTTTTATTTGTCTATTACAGTCTGTTCTATTTTATTTGCATGTTAATATTTTTCATAAGTATAATTTAAATCAGACCAATACAAATATTTTGTGGCTCTTTAATTAGCTGGCCTTAGCTTCATCCAATCGCCTATATACGTGGGGTTCAAGTCCACAAGTACTGCGGCTGCAGGCACAGGCCCAGAAAAAGGCAAGATTCCAGTACCATCAGCAGCAAGTTGCAGCAGCAGCACTGGCAAAGGAGGGTCGTGAGGAGCCAGCAGCAGATGCTGACATCACTGCATCTGAGTCTGCAGAGATGTCTGACATTGATGTTGAAACAGTAAAGACCAAATCACATTTCAAAATGGCTCCAACTTCACGGTTTGTCACCCTTAATTCGGAGATGGTCGTCAGCCCAAGCACTGAGTTCAAGGGACTGTTAACGGGAAGAGCTGCGGAGACCTCCAGTACAGTAAAAAATGTAAGTGTATTTAAGTCTTATTGTTTTTAAAGTTAGCTTTGACTAGACCAAACTAAACTAAGCGTGATTGTAAGAAAATTGTAAATATGGATCTAATGAAATTTATTATTAGATTGGTAATAAATTGGAAGAGTATTTTTTTATATTTTTATTGTTACAGTAAATAAACAAGCTAAATCATTTTACCACGTTTCAAATTCTAAGTCTGAGTTTACTTTGAATAAAAGAGGTATAGTAAGACAAAGTTAAAATTATAATCCAAATATTTAAAACAAAAGCAGTAATACTTTTGTGATTGATTAAAGGGAAGTCCTGTGACTGGACCACCTATGAGTGTTGATGATGGCTTGTCTCACCTGAGTCCAACCCTTGTTGACACATCTCATGTTGGAGGCAGGATAACCAAGGTAATTATTGTTTTACTTATTAAGTATACCAAAAATAGATTAATATTGGAAATCTTATATATATATATATATACACACACATTTTTTCTGAAATGTGGATCAAGCATTAAATTACTTTATATCAGTCAGGTTGATAAAAAATAAACAAAATTAAATGGTACCAGGTAACTGGCACTTTCTCCCTTTCCCTTTGTAATGTCAGATTGATTAAAAAATGAAAATTAAAGGTGTAAAAACACACCTAAAATAGAAACAAATGTTCAATTAATTACATTTCTAAGGAATGTAGAAACGAAAAACTTATTTTATTTAAATAAATGTAAGGAAAAAATAATCTACAAAAACAGCTGTTCATTTAATCACATAGACAGCTTTTATGTAAACAACTTGAGTTGTGGCTTCCAGCCTTCGGACTCTAGCCCCAACTTAGTGGGGTGATAAGTAAAATATTTTTAAGTGTACTTTGCATATTTACTGAAAATTTAATCAAAATCGTTTAAATAAAGCTTGAAAATATTAAATTTTTTAATGTTTTTGCCCATAAAGAAATGTTACAACTAAAAAACTTGACAAGTTAGAGACATACAGTTTTTACTCAAATACTTTAAATTGTAATTCTCATATTTCCTGAAAATTAAATCAAAATTGTTAAAGCCGATTTTGAGAAAATTCCATTTTTATGTGTTTTTGCCCATAAAAATAAAAAAACCTAAAATTTTAAGAAAGTGAAAAATTAAACTGGAGATATTGGCTAAACACACTTACATTCCAAATTCCATAAGAATTGATCCATCCATTTGGTCTCCAGCGAACTGCACATACACAAAGACACAAAACATTTTGTTCGAAAAGCCACGTTTTTGGGTTTAGGGGACCCTAAAATGGATTTTTAGACCAACTTGTAAAAAGATTTTTTTAGACGATCACAATACTTTCTCCATGCTAACGTATATGGGAGAAAGTATTAAATATATCTACTCCCTATTATGGAAGAACACATTTTACTTACAATTACTAAAGAAGTAAAAAATAAATAGAGATAAGAGATAAAATAGATAATTAGAGTTCAAATGAATAAATCATGTCATTAAAACAAAGCATTGTCGATGAGATTAATGTGGTCTTGTTTTTTGACGGGGGTGAATTGCTAAGGTGAATTCCAAACATCCAGATAGCCTATAGCCTTCTTACTTATGTGCAGAAAAAGTTTCATTGACAATGGTACTTAAGTTTTCCCACAAAACATGAACAACAGGAACTTTACTTTCAAATTATCTCAAAACAAAACATAACATTTCTTACTAACATAGGGAGAAACCTTTTTACTATGTAAATTGATTATAGACTTTCTCTCATTTACTGGTAAGTCACAAAAACCGTTACTTGCATTAAACTGCTTTACTTTTTACTATGTAAATTATTTACTGATTGCGTTAAGTAATTAGCAAAAGCCTTAATAATAACCAGTAATTATCATTTGCATTACAGATCAGCTGTGGGTGTCACCACTCTGCACTACTTACAGACACGGGACAGATCTACACATGGGGCAGAAACCTGGATGCCCAGTTGGGAAACGGGGCTCGCACCAAAGAGTCTCTTTATCCTACCCACATTGCACTTGGTCAGAATAAGTCTTTTTTCTCATTTATGTTTGTAGGCAGCATGTCACAACAGTAAGATGAGTTCTGCATCAACTGTTATTACTCGCTATCAATGTTAATTAATAACAGAAACAACATTAAAGTATCTTAAAAATCCCTTATTTCCAAAATAATTGAAATAAGGAAAGCTAATTAAAAAAAATTTTTATTTTTAAAATATCATTTATAACAGTGTTTTATAATAATTGTTATATCATTCTGTATAACAGTACAAATCGTTACTTGTACTGTTGCAGAGAGATAATTTTAATTACCATTGTTAGTTGCAACAATATGAATCCACAGTTACTTATTGCTTAATCCATTAACTGCCTTTAGCATTGTTGTCTTCTGTTTCCAAGCTAATCTGCTAGTTTTATTGATATTAGGGATTGGTCCCCTAAAGTCGGTTCTCGGTCATTGACAAAGGAACCGAGAACCGATAAGAAAATCTCGGTTCTGCGGTTCCGGCGAGAAAACGTAAATGGGGAGATAGCTTTCATGTCAGAAATGTTTCAAGTGTGAAAAGTGCTGATAATCAGAACAATCAAACACAAGATAAACAATATATCTTTACCAGAAAATATCTACTAGTACAAAACAACTTCCTTATCTTTACATGATTTGGCCACGAGATAAACAAAATATCTGTCAGAAAATATTTGCCCATAGTCTGGCCACTTCCTTATCAGTAGTGAAAAGAGACATTATGATGATAACATTAATGAATAGGAATTCACACACAAAAGGTAGTGAATTAAATCCATTCAGTTGTTCCAGAGTCCAGTCTTCCCTTGTTTATCCTGACCCTTTCTTATCACTTCCTGCCTGATAAATAACATCTTGTGGAAACATTCCATACTGTTTACAACTCATGTAACATTCTGAAATTAACTATGCTTCTAGTTGTATTGTGTATTTTGGAAAATAAAAGGTTTTTATGATGAACTTAAGGTATTAGAGTTTATTTATTTACACTTTTAATGAAAAAAAACAATTCATACAAAACCTAGGGAATTGGATTGAAAAATTATTGTTTAAGATTAATATTGTGTCAAAAGTAAACAAAATAATTTGTAGCATTTTAATGAAATAGTTACATTTTATTTTAATTATTTGTTTCTTTTTACAAAGTCTTAAATTGGATTAATGTTTGAAGGATTAATGTTTTAAATTGCATTGACTTAACATTTACTGACATAAAATAGTTTATTATTTCTTTAATTTAAAACATAATGTATACTGTAATTTCTAAATAAATACAATTATGGTATTATTGACTGTATAGTTTTTACGAATGTGAGTAGCATTTATATTTTCTTAATTCAGTATTATCACTAATTGAGAAAAGAACCAATAGTTAATAAAAATATTTTTTTTAATTAATCATATTATTTGTTTTTGCTGTTTATATTTCATGTACTACAATTACATCAACCTCTTAAATTTAGTTGTGGTAATTTCAACCAATTGTTGTGATTAAAAAAAAAATATGTTGTACTACTAAACTAGATCTAAAATGGCAGATTATTTTTTAATATTCTCTAGCCTTATAAGTTTTGTAATTTCCTCAAGGTAAATTTCAATTGCATACTAATTTGAGCATTATATTCCATTTAGCTGAATTGTATACTTTTTTCAATTTAATGTAAATACTTTCTTTGTGCAAAAAATGTAAACAGTCATACCCTGAGAATAAATAAAATGTTATCAATTCTCTAGTTATTGGAAATATTGTATGTCATTTTATAGATCTTTAGGGTATATTATACTTCATATTGGAGAAATAGCCAAAATACTATGCACTGTTTTTACTGACTAATTCCACATAATTTGTTGATTCACTGATGTAAAGGTATTAGACAAATTTTCTGAGACTTTCTCAAAAAGTACTCAGAACCGTGAACCAATTTCAATAAAGACCGAACATGAACCAAAAAAAAAAAATGGAACAGACCCATTACTAATTGATATGATTATGCTCTAGGCTCATTAATCATAGTCATTTATGACAGTGGCACTTTAATTTCATCAGATTTGTTATCATTTCTTGGTTAGATTAAGAATACAAGTTGGCAGAATAAAAAGTTGTACTGTGTACCCCACCCCTGTAAAAACAAACACTGGGCCCCTCGGTGGGTGCGAAAGGCACCAGACTCAGAAGGACACAGACAAAAAAAGTTAAAGTTACGGCCAAAATGTAGTTTATTAAAAAAAGTGTCAAAGCCGCCAATTGTATTGTAAAAATTAGTCTGTGGCCAGTTTTAAAGTAAATAATCTTTTAGGCCTAAACAAGTTATGAATTTTCACTTAAATAAAATAGAACATTTGTAACAACAAATGAGATTTAAATAAGACTTAACAAAATATAAAGATAGCCGTGACAAATATATGACAATAATAAATAATTAAATAACAAAATGCACCAACGAATAAACAAGAAAAAAATGACAAGAAAAAATATACTTATCAATTAAATAAATATATGAAAACCTATAAAATAAACATAGTAATCCAAATATTGAAAACACATACAGGAAATTGAACAATTACTAAATATATAAATAGATAACAAATGAATTAATAGAAACTACGGAACAATGAAAGGGTCAGGATTAATGGCCGGGGCCTCGGGATCGCAAAAATTAATTTTTGAGTCTTAGGCCATTTTGGAAAAGAAAAAAAATTAAAACAAGTATTTTAAGGTAATAATTTCACTGAATCCTGCAGGCCAGGCACGGTTGCTCCTAATTGAAAAAAATTAAATACAATTAATTGTTTACGTGCTTCTCCTGCCTCCAGTGTTCTGTCCTTTAACCAGTAACCAACTCAGGTGGAATTCCATTGGCAAATGTATATTTTTGCTAGTATTTTACTAGCACAGAAGTAACCTTATAAGTTACAATTATGAACTAGATTGGGTAACTTAAGACTTAAAGTTAGTTTCCATTTATGTACCATAGTCGCTGACCCAAATGATAAAAATCGATTTCTTGGTCTTCCAGCTGTATATATTTCAATAAACATTCATTTGTCTCAATATGTAGTATGTTCATAAATTTTATATTAGTTTTGTGTAATTATGCTTGTAGTTTTATCGAACATAAATCTATTTGGAAATAAACTGAATCTAAGTTCGGCATTATTAAAAACATAATTAGATAGGAGTATAACAAAATAATACTATAGTCAATTTGTAGATAACAAAGGAAGAATAAATGTCTAAAATTTAGGAACTGGGGCTTTCTATCTATATCTTTCTTTACTATATTCCTAGCTTCAAGGAGTGTCTCAGGTCTGCGGCTGTCTCTGTTACAGTCATAAGATTAGGATGATGTCACATTGCTAGTAATAAACTGCTATATAATTGTTTCTCATACAAAACATACAAATTAGTTGTTAAAAAATATCATTGAATTACCTTATAGAAACTGCAGGATGTTCAATGTCAATGTATGTGTATATGTGGATAGATGGATCAATACTACTTTGTGTCTATGGGAAGGCGGGTGGGTCAATACCACTGTACAATATATGGGAGGGCAGATGGGCTAATATCCCTGTACGTGTAAGGGAAGGTGGGTGAATCAATGCCACTGTACATGTATAGGAAGGCGGATGGGTCAATAACCACTGTTTGTGTGTGGGAAGGCATGTGGGTCAATACTACTGTTTGTGTGGGAAGGCATGTGGGTCAATACTACTGTACAGTATGGAAGGCAAGTGGGTCAATACCATTATACGTTAATAGGAAGCCTGGTGATGGAATATTATTGTACGTGTGATATGAATGAATCAAATCCAAATCTTTTCAGTTTTTTTTTTTTTATAACATAAAGATTTCAAAAATAGTGACAACTTGGTATTTAGTTTTTAATTTGAACTAATTATCTCCAGGTAATGGCACATCAGAAGTGGTGACAGTGGAGTGTGGGGGTGACTTTACATTAGCACTTGAAGCCAGTGGCAAAGTATGGGGCTGGGGCAGCAATCAAGTTGGACAGGTAAGCCATATAGGCAACAACTCTTTTGTCTTAAGTATTTTCTGTTGTTTAAAAACATCTATTTGATTTAATAATTTATAAATCAGCAATACGTAATTTGCAAGGTACAATTAATTATGTCACGTTGCTAAGAATCGGTTGTTCTATGTTTTCTTGGTTATTATTCTTTACTTCTCTAGCAGCTCTTACAAATATAATGTGCGAGGGAAGGAATCGCTTGAAGTCATCATTTTGACACTGCCTTATATCTATTATGAGCACTGCCTTAAATCTGTTATGCTAAGATTTTGTTGATTGTAAAAATACAACTACAGTACTTAAATATTTATCTACTAGATCTGTATTCACTGTCAATGAGATTGATTTTCACCTACAAGAGGAGCAGATTTATCAGTAGAAAAAGATTGGGTTGTATAGTGTCTCAAATATGTACAGATGTATGTAAAATCTGTATATCTTGATTTTCAGAAAACCTATGATACATTAGATTCTAACAGGTGAGATTAAGTAGAGTGATATTGGGGTATAGCACTTTCTTAACTGGATTTATTTTGAAGACGGAGAGAAGAAGTTTAAAAATAAATAGTGTTATTTATTAGTAATACATGGATCAGCAACTTTGAACAGTTTAAGCCAAAGAAATATTTAGACCCTTATGTTTAATATATATTAGAGTAATATTAAGTTAAAAATTAGGGCTACTTACGTATTTTTAGGATGTAATAAAATTAAAAACTGAGTACCCTTTAATTTTATTACATTTAAAGGGTACTCAGTTTAAAGTAATCCACCATTTTGTATGTTATAGCAAAATAATGTTGTTACTAAAAGACAAAAGGTTTTTGTTTTATTCCAAAATGGTACATACTTTCAAAAGATGCCTAGTATTTGAAAAACCTAAATAATGTGTGACATAGTTAATTATCATTGCATATAACTGCAGTTATAGAGTATATAAAGTACCTTGGATTGTACATTGATTGAAATCTAAAATGGGGGTGTAACGTATTCTTTAAAAATATCAGAATAGTTAAAACAACATTTTTTACTCCAGACAGTAGCGGAAGAACGTCTCAAAAGGCGGTGAACTTAATACAGCAAAAAACAGGTTGAAAAGACAGTTCCTTGAAGTATTTACGTAGACTCCCCCACTATATGCAAAATTGCCTCGAACAAAAGGGATGAGAACCAATCAGGGAGCTACGGGGAGGAAGCAAAAGTAACAACATCACTAAAACCTGTAAATTGCAGAAAACATGTTGAACAGACTCGATATGAAAAGATCTTGTTGTAACAAATATTGGTTAATTTATTTCTAATGGAGAAAATATACTTTTTTATTTGATGGGCTAAGATTCTCAATTTTTATGAAAAACTATACAATTTTTATTGAAATATTACAAAGTTTAAATTAATTTTCTATTGCAAGTACTTTTTCTGTAACTAAACATTGTTACATTTTTCCCCCCTCAAAAGAAAAAGGTAAAGTTTTGAACAAAAAAATCCCTAAATTTTTCACAAATCTAAAGGGGTAAAATTATTTTCTATCCTTAACATAGCTTACCACAAAGATAACCTACCTTTAATTTCCAAGAGGCAGATCCTGAATTTAATTTTCTTTTTCAAAATTACAACTAAACTTAACATAACATTAAAAACTTATCAAGTCCATGGATTTATCAAAGTCCGTGGTTGTCCTTCAGAGTCCAACAGGCAAACAAGACACTTTCTTGTATTCAAGTTGCGAGGTCATCTTGCAGATACTCCAGAAATCTTGGGTGAACGCCCTGGGCAGTCCCTTGGATTGTTGTTTGAAACTTTCACTCCCCAACAATTAAACATGAATTGGCAGGCATGGCCTAGGTAAGATGCCAAAAAGAATTAGTTGTCCATATGTCATGTTCTGCATCACTCGGTACATATGAAACAGTTAACAAACATGGATCACAAACGTGTTCAAACACCTTTTCTGTGAAGTGTCGCTTGTGTGGTGAAATGCAATATAACATGAAAGTGAAACTTGAAAAATGTTGTTTCCCCATTTAATTGAAAATGACAACAACGTGAGTGTGGGCTACTTGAGTTCCACAGTGAATTCAATCTTCAAGTTTCGAAGTCAACTAAGTGCTGGGAAGAAAAAATAGTAAAAATAAAGCATCCAGGGTTCGTAAGTCTACTCACACTATCACATTTTCATTGAAAGAAATTGTTTAGTTTTTTTTCTATTCACCTCTCTCTGTTGTGTTTTATATAATTTGTTATTTACAAAGGGGTTTTTTTACACAAGGTAAATACATCAGGTCTAGGAGAAGGTTCAAGTAAACATTTAAATACAGTGATAAATATTCAACTTACTTCAGTTTTCTAGCAGAAGTTTGTTTCTCTCTTGTACTACAAACACACTTATAAAATAACATCATTATTATTTAACATAACAATTTTAAATTCTACTAATAATTCAAAGATAATTTCCAGGAAATATTTTTATAAGAGATCTGGCAAGTAATTTTTTTTATATTTTATTACTTGAACTTATTGGGAAATACTATTTGTTTGCTGTCACACCAAACATTAAATAAATGTACTAATATTTACAAATTGATTTTACTTTTAGTCAGTTTCTATAAAAATTTGCATTAATATGTATACTAACATAAAACATGTTTATCAAAAAATAGACATAATATTACAGGCACATAACTGTATACAGTACATGAATGAAATGTAAATGTATTTACATCAATATTAAGTAAATCATTTCTTAACTAAACTTAATCTAAACAAAACAGAATATTTTTTTTCTCTGAAAATAAAATGCAATTAATACACAGCTGAAAATAATAGTTAAACTTTTTTTCTGAAAAGGTTAAAATACATTTCTTCTTTTGATTATTCACCATTTATTATTTTTGCTGTCCTGAAAAGATTAATTGCTGAAAAGAACAAATTAATTCATGTTAATGCACTTCATACATTATCACAATGCAAATCTATTATGTTGACTTGGACCAGACATCATTAAGTTTTAACATCTTTTGATAGAAATAGAAACAAATTTTTTAACTATACTGATATTTTTAAAGAATACGTTATATAAAATTGCGCAATTCTGCTGTTCTGCACTCTTCATTCGCTCCAATCCTAAATCGTTGCTCAGTTTCTCCAAAGAGTTTATGTCACCCTGCATGAGCTCTTTTTCTCTACTCGTACAGCCTTTTCTGCCCGCAACTTTGATAGTTATTCCCTCATGTATGACAGCTAGTTTCTGTTGAACATTCCCTCTTGTGTCAATTCTTCTATACTCTTTTGGTACTCTTCTATAAGTCTTTATATATTATATCTTAATATATTATATATTGTATTAATATCCAGAAGTAGGAATAATAAATTCTACTGTCATTAAAGATTGGTCCAACTGCTCAAAAGCATTTAACTCTTTTTGAACCTCGTCAGTTAAGTCATCTAGTGAACTTACATCTTTCATTCCATAAGGTTTGACATCTATGAGGAAGGCTTTAGCAATTTCAAGATTCGATTCTTGCTTTATAGCTCCACCATTTTGAAGACGAGCAGAAAACCGCTTTTCTTTGGTTAGTTCCTCTTTTAAAATAGTCACTTCTTCTCATATTCCCTTCAGGTTGGCTCTTCTTTGCCAATCATATTCCCTTTTTAGTAATTCATATCTTCTGGCCAATGTATCTTTGCGTTCTCTTTCCTGTACGTCTTCCTGGGCCTGATTTGATGAGCCACCCATACTGTCAATATTTTTGTTTAAGTCAACTATCAAAATTTTGATTGAAATTTTATAAAGTTTGAATTAATTTTCTATTGCAAGTACTTTTTTTAATATTTTAATTTTTCTAGAATCAATGTAACTAAACATTGTTACAGGGGAAACAGATGACTAAGGACAACAAACTTTGCTTATAAGCATACAATGAATTACTTAAGATAATTATTGAATCAAGTTTATAAATACTTGTTTGATAGTTAAGGTATGGAATTATTTTAATTCCTTATTTTATCAATTCTACATGCAATTTTATATTGTGATTTGATGAGCCACCCATACTGTCAATATTTGTGTTTAAGTCAACTATCAAAATTTTGATTTAAATTTTATAAAGTTTGATTTAATTTTCTATTGCGTGTACTTTTTCTAATATTTTAATTTTTCTAAAATCAATGTAACTAAACATTGTTACAGGGGAAACAGATGACTAAGTACAACAAATTTTGCTTACAAGCGTACAATGAAGTACTTAGGATGATTATCTGAATCAAGTTTATAAATACTTGTTTGATAGTATGGTAAGGTATGGAATTATTTTAATTCCTTATTTTATCAATTCCACATGCAATTTTATATTGTGATTAATCATTATTATTTACCACCCGACTGCCCTTGCTTCGCTACGGGGTGGTTGTCTACGCTTACTTACTCTTCCCTTTGTGATTGTTTTCCCGACTGCCCTTGCTTCGCTACGGGGTGGTTGTCTACGCTTACTTACCCTTCCCTTTGTGATTGTTTTAAAACATCAATTCAAAAGCTCATCCTGCTGTCGTTCTGCTATATAACAAAATTTTATAGTTTAGTAGGGGATGCAAAATAATGCAATCATGTCAGATTTAGTATAAGTGACCTTAAAAATTTCATAATGAAAACCAAGTTAGCCAAGCTTTATGTAATTTTTATGTTTTTTCTATCAACTGTTTGAAATTAATTATTAAATTAAGTTAATACCAATGTTACTCTTATGGATAAAAGGAAAGGTTAAGGCGCTGTTTTTTGAAAAATCCTTTATTAGTGAGCCTTTATGACACAACAGTAAACTTTCCTCCAAAATGTCATCAAAATCTGTTCTGTGGTTCCGAAGATTTTGTGATGATTGAGACACATCAAGTATGGGGTTTATATTTTAAGGTTATACAGGGTGGTTATAAATTCCTTTCTCCCACCCCCCACTATTTTTCTACAACTTATATTTAAAGTATTTTAAAGTAATGCCATTCATTATGTAGGTAGATCTTCTAACTGTTTAAGTTCTATGGAATATTGGGAGTAACCTGAGGTCCAAGATATAGGAGTCAACTTCCAAATTCCTTATGAGATGACATTCATGCATTAACATTGCTTTTTTCACCCTGAAAATAATGTTATATTGAAAATTTAAAAGGGTAGTACCGTTTCCAAGATAACTTAAAGTTGTAGAGGTCGACTTAAAATTTGTAATTAGAAGACAAATTTCACACTGAAAACAAACTGTACTTAAAATTCAAAAAGGTTGTACTGTTTCCAATGTGAGAAATATTTTAATTTTAAGGAATTTTAACTAAATATTAATAAAAAATTACCTTGAAAGATTTTGAAAGAAAAAAATTGAAAACTGTACAACCCCTTTAAATTTTAAATTTACCATTGTTTTCAGAGTGAAAAGGCAATGTTAATAGACATGTTGTATGACGGTTTCTTAAAGTATTCCGAAGTTGACTCCTATATCTTGAATCTCAGACTAGTCCCAATATTCCATAATACTAAAAAAGTTGGTGCATCTTTAGTATTTAGTAATAGTATTAGTATTAGCACAAGATGAATGGCATAACTGTAAACCTTTAAATTGTAGAAAAAAGTGGGGGAATGGACTTTATGACCACCTTGTATATAATATTTATGCTTATTTTTAATTGCTAATAGTTTATTTTGTTATTTATCTGTTACATAATTTGAAATGATTATGTTGCTTAGTTCATTTTACGTATGATTAAGTTACCGAATTAATCTTACTAAAGCTTTTTATTTTATTGTTACTATTATCATAAAAAAATATCTAATTTATGAAGTTATTCATGAAGTAATGTTAAATTGGGAAAAAATGGTTTGTTACATGTAGCTGGGAAAAGAACCATTAGAGGATGCCACTAAAGCAGGGCTAGAAGGACGGCTCCTGATGCTGAAGACAGCTAAGAGAGTCATTAAGCTGCCACACGGCTCTCTCAACACTGTGGAAACCCCAAAGGAAATATCATCTCTGCCTTCTATCCAGATTGCTTTCCAATCTAACATCAAAGATACTGATAATATGGTAAGTCGTGTGATGTAAGTAAAACTTCATACTGTAGATTAAGTAGGCATTACAGTATCTGGCTGGCATAGTGGTCTTGACCAAAGGGATCAGACATATTCACAAGACCAAATACATTTTTAAACCAAATAAATAAAAAATACCTAATTTAAATGTGGATAGGTCTCTTTTGTTCATTGATCTTATATGATCGATAAGGTAATCAAATTAGTTCTAATTAAAGTAATCTACCTTCAAATTTAAGGCAATTCAAAAAGTGGGCAACTATCTTGAAAATTGTTATTATTTTTGTATTCTTATTTATTTTTTCTTTCATTAATCAAGGTGTCTATATGTTTTTAATACTTTTTCAGTACAACTTTCTTCTGTCATTGAGACAAAACTATACATATTATATATTCTGCCCTTAACTCAAAGTTAAGAAACTTTAAAAATTTTTTTTAACTTTTTCATTTCAAAATGCTTAGAATACATGAAAAATGCCTAATAACATTGTAAAATATTTTTTATTTTGTTTCAGAAACCCCTAAAACAGCTTTCACAGTTTGAAAACCCTCCACATGGTTTAAGGACATTGCATTATGCACTTTCATATTTTCATGGCTTCTTTGATAGTTCTAAATTCCGAGAGAAGGTAGGCAGACAATTTTCTCTTAATTACATTTGTAACACTAAACATGCCTTTTGCTAATTTAACATTGTAGTAGTAGCCTATTAGCTAATTTCCTCTTGGAAACATTGAAAATCTGGGTTAGTTATTTGACTCTGAGACTGAGAACTATGAAATCTGCAATATTTTCACTATTATATTTTTTTTACAAAAAACTAAAGTGTTGTAAAATTTGGAGCAGCATTTTTTTTTTTTTTTTTTTTATAATCCATACATTGAATTATATGAATGTATGAGGCTGAAGGCGGAGGTTAAATGAGTACAGTAAGCAATGGGGTTGGCATACATAGTGTGCAGGATTTTCCTCCAGTGTCTACTTTTTTACGGGAAATTTATTTATGCACAGCTTGTGGGCCTCGCCTTGCAGAAATCAAGCAGGGAATACCCACTAAACCCCCTACGGCCCACGGTGTCCAGGCCGGAATCCTCTTGGAAGACTTAATGCCTGGTCACGTGACTTAACTTCCCTGTGGGGCTGAGCTACTTTATTCAGGGTCAGTTAGGCATCTCTCTTTGAATAGGGCCACGTGAACGAAAGCAAAAACTTTATTCCAAACATCCTCACTTTGTAGCATTGCTTCAACATTGGTATTGATTGATCAATACCACTGTACGTTTACGGGCGGATGGGTCAATACTACTGTACGTGTATGGGTAGGCGGGAGGGTCAATACTACTGTACGTGTATGGGTAGGCGGGAGGGTCAATACTACTGTACGTGTATGGGTAGGCGGGAGGGTCAATACTACTGTACGTGTATGGGTGGCGGGTGGGTAAATACTACTGTACGTGTATGGGTGGGCGGGTGGGTCAATACTACTAAGGTCATGACAGTCAGATGATGAGGCTGACTTCCACAAATAATGGAGGAAAGTCAATTTATTTCCTTGTTGAAATGCACACACCCAAAGAATGTATGATAAACATTATCATCATCATCATCTGGGAAGTAAGCACACTGAGGAGACATGACTTTCCCTATTCTGTGAAGATATTTTCTAAAGTAGCCATGTACTGTAGAGAACTGACAAAGATAAAAGTCAGGTTAGGTTAAAGGGCACTAAGCCAGGAATTAGTATATCAGAGAGATAGGACATCAGCAAACTTACCTTAAAAGACAAGTTCACTAACATCAGAGTAGTAGTCACAAACACAAAATACACAAAAGCTCACAAATTTTCAACACCACTGGCATTTTCTTCAGGTGAGTAGAGAGAGAGTGTTTCTATGTTGTTCTATGTTCTCTCTCTACTCACCTGAAGAAAATGCCAGTGGTGTTGAAAATTTGTGAGCTTTTGTGTATTTTATGTTTGTGACTACTACTCTGATGTTAGTGAACTTGTCTTTTAAGGTAAGTTTGCTGATGTCCTATCTCTCTGATATACTAAAGATAAAAGTCAGTCTCCCCATAACCAGGATCTATCAAGACGTATAGGTTCGGTATGAAACGAAAAGTCCAATGACTGTTGGTGCTCCAATCGCATCTTTGTTGCCAAGTTTGCAGTTTTTCTGCTCTCGTGACTGCCGATGCTTGTTTTCTTTCTGCTCAGATGTAAGGCAAAATATGGTTTGCCTCTCAACGTAAGTAGGTCAAGAGAGATCACTCCCACTACAACCATGCTACCACACCAGAAACTGTTTGGTAAGCACAAGCAACTCTGAGCGCTGCTCTCCGTTAGATGCCAGCACATGCTTGTTGTTCTTCTTCACCCTCATAGCATACACCACAGCTCTGCTCAGTACAGAAGTATAGAGTTCACAGTTGCTTGTTCTAGGATCTCTCACGTTCCCCATCAGCCTGCCAAGTAACACAACTACCTTTGCTGCTTTGTTGCAAACCATCTGGATATGCTCCCCAGCTTTTGTCTGAACCTCAATAGAACCCATAGTCATTGAGATCACAGTAGGTATTTTCCATCAGTTTAGCATGACAATCTTGGTCTTGCAACAGCCAGGAGAGGTTCATGGCTCCTCATTCTAGAATTGACCTGAAACATCACCTGATTCTGGCCTAATTGAGCCAATTTTGGACTCCTAGAAGAAATGGCCAGGGCTACATCGTCGGCGTAGCCTATGAGTAATACATTTTGTGGAATCTCAAATCCAAGCAAGCCATGGTATGAGACATTCCAGAGATCGGGACCGAGTATAAATAGCTGTGTTGCTCTGGAGTTGATTTCCCTGATTCTTCTGCCATCTCATACGTCAGCTGACAGTCCTTCATATAATTCTGCATAGCGATGATGAGATAGTAGGGCACTCGGAAGTTACACTGCAACACCTCAAGCATAACAACCCATCATGCTGAGGTAAATCGTTTTGAACTATTGGTCCATAACCATATTACTAGTGGTCAGATCTGATGACAAGCTTTGTAAGGACACGGAACTGTGCCAACGACCTCGTAGGTGGCAGTGAAGGTCGAGTGCTCCTACCTAAAGCCATGTTGCTGGTAGGACAAGTCCCCAGCAGCCTCAATAGTGCTCTGAAACCTATGCCTCACCATCCTCTCTAAGAACTTTGCCACCGTGTCAAGCATACAAGCAACATGCACAACAATGGGTAGTCCGGGTCACCTTTGCAGATCAACACCAGCCACAATGCCTTCCATCAAGACATGGTTAAAGCATGCATTCAGCATACATAGCAGCAGTTGTGGGTGACTATCCGCAATGACCTTCAGTATTTCAGCAGGGATGCCATCAGGCCCTGAAGCTCTGTTGTTCTTCATGGTGAATACTGTCACCTGTTGTTCTTCTTGGTGGATACTGTCACCACGAGCTCCGCTTCCGAATATTCCGGAACTTCTAGAACTGGCCTTGCTACCACTTCTTCCCTCCTCAAATGATGAGTTGGAAAAAGATTGTAACAATGGCTGTTATTGTTCCAACCGCCAAAACAGCACCATTGCTCCCCATCCCCCCAAGCTTTAATTTGTACTCTTTATCTTATCCCATGGGTCAGAGTCCACATCCTGGTAAAGCTTTTTCCAACAATAGTCCTTAATCATGGGAATCGCAACACTAAGCACTTTCTTGGCAGCTTTGTGCTCCGCCGAACTTGCCACAGCTTCTGGCTGATGTCAAGCACGATTAGCTCTCCTTGTCTATGTACAGTATAAAAATGACACAATATTCATAGTTTAAGATTAGTTACTGTACAGTATATGCAATCCACTTGTAGTCTGATTAAGACTAAATATGTATAAAATGGTTGACTTTACGTAAATAGAATTTTACAGTATCCATTGTGCAGTCCAGCTCAGTTGTAGATCTTTCAACATTTTCATCTAAAGCACTTTTTGTAATAATAAAAAAAAACACCTCGACGAACTACTTGGCATTCTTTGTTGTATAGTCAGTTTCACCTTTTACAGTGTCCTCATTATCCTCTGCTTTTCGGTCTGCAACTGGGTCTCCTATACCTGAGGAGAGAATCTCAGCTTTGGAGAGCTCTCCACACACTGCAAGTTTGTCGTTGAAGTCCTCAAACTCCATTTTAGCTTAGGGCCTTTCATACTATCGGTCAGTGTGCTACAATGTTTAGTTGGGGTTAAATTTCTGGGTTATCTTCTTTATGTTCTGGATCTTTGTTTTTAAAACCACTTGTATTATTACAGTTGCCAGTTACCTTGTTGATAACATTACTTCAAGCCTTTCAAACAATCCACATAGCTTCCAGAATACTAACTTTGAGTGGCAACTAACATTCTGTGTCATTTATAAACTGACAAACCATATTTCTTCTATAGTTAGTTTTGAAGTTTTTTTATTATTCCGTAGTTAAGCTTTTGATATTGGTTTTGGTGGCAGAATCTTCAATTTTGCGTCTTCATTCTTCTGACAAAGTATCATCCACACTAGTACTTTTGACATGCACCTTTTTACAATTTATTTCTTGCCTTTGTTTGGGAATCTACATTACCATCAATTAGTAACGCAATATTCACAGGATAATTTTAGGGCACTGGGCCTAGAATTGCATTAAAAACATGTCAACAGTTTATCTGATAAGCAACTTTCCTTTCCTTTCACTTTTCACTGAGATTGCTGTGTTCAGATTGTTCTAATATTTCAGCAAAATTTTATGCTTTTTTAAGAACAGGCCCTGTGATGATTTTTGGTACTGTCACGCCACTGTTTAAAACAGCTTCTTCAACAAATTCAACTTGCCTCTCTTTCTTTTTTTGCAACGTTTAGGCAAACCTCCTTCTTCTTCAAACTTGTCTTTATTTTTAATAACGGTGGCTTACGTGGTTGGTGTAAGTTTAAACCTTTGTTTAAACTCAACTGTAAGAAATTTTCTTGTCTTCTAACTGCCATAACAAACTCTAATATAAAAAAATCTGTTTACTGCTTTACACTACCCTAAATGCTTAGAACCATACGTAAAACACTTCACTTCTGATACATTGTTGACAAACAGGAAGAGTGAAGAGTGATGTACCATGTTGAGACATACATTTTAGCAGCAAGAGCAGTGAAAGGGTGGGTGAGGAAAAAGTTATTCATTTTTTGTATAGGGAGTTTGTACAATAGATATTTGAAATAAAGCTGCTTTTAACCCTTTGTGCTCGAAAGGTCAGTACAGCTGGCCACACCCAGTCGCAGTCAGCTATGATTTGTTTTGTCATAATTTGTCCTCGGCGCTCGAATGGCCAGTACAGCTGGCCGACGTAGCGTCACTGGCGGGACGGCCGCCATTATCCTCTGCTTCCCTCCCCAACTCGTATTTGTTGTCAATGCCTACTGGATTAAATGGACAGTCTTGTTAAATGTTTTAAAGGGCAATAAAAAGACAATTTAAAAGTAATTTTTAATGAAAGCTACTAACACTAAGATATACATAGATTTATGAAATCATACTTGTAAATGAATAATACTAAATCATATAAATAAAAGTATTGTTAAAAAGGGCTTTACAATTATGTAAAAACTATAACATAGGACATTAAACTTTTTTTTTATCTTTAAGTTTTTTAACTGAATGGTACTTATCAAAACATAGGCCCATATGAAGTCCTGAGTGATTTGTACATGTTTTACAATATGTACAATACAATACAATACAATGTCGACCTACGAGCCGTTGCTAAGCAACCTTACTGTCAGGACTATATTTGGCGGGAAAGAATTATGAATGAAATGTGGTTGTTTAGTTCAAGAATGTCCCGATTGGGTTCAGCACTAACCAGACAACTCTAATCAAATACAGTATTAGAAAACAAAATTTGTTTGTAGCGGTCAGTGGTACTGGCCATGCGAGCATAACCCGGATTTTGACTTGGCCAGTACAGCTGGACATTCGAGCTGTGGGGACATTACACATACGATGCGAGCTCCCGGTTGCCAAGGAAATGGTGTTGGCCAGTAGAGCTGGCCATTCAAGCACCGAGGACAAACTATAAATTACCAAATCGAGCACAAAGGGTTAAGTTAAGTAGAAATTATGCTTGAAATAGTTTTTATAAATAGCTGTATGCTATGCTTCATGTCCAGAAAAAGTCATTACCCAAAATACTACTTACTACAGGAGTATTTTTTAACATTAAATGTTATGTGGCTTGATGAAGTTCCTTAAATAGGGAATTTTGTTTTATCGTATTGTGTTGTAATTAGGACCGTATGTACGATAAAATTCATTGGTATTCATTGATATGGACAAAACAGCCACTTTTTTGTGTATGACATTTTTAAATAAAATGTTTTAAAAAATATTTGTCATTACAGACTAGTTATTGTTTCCAAACAAAAGAGAGAAAATACTAGAGATGTTTCAATTTCGCAGGAAAAGCAAGCTTACCTTTGTTAACAAGCTCACTTTCAAAACATACATAAAAATAGAACATAATTAATCATGCAATTTTTGCTAATTTAGAACAGTTTATCAATATTATTGAAAGGAAAGGTTAAACTTTAGTATTGACTTAAATTGGCAAACAACACCTATACACTGAACTTTTTTTAAGGGGCAGTCTTTTAGAAAAAGACTGGCCCCTAGAAACATTAGCCTTACCTTCCAACTGGGTGTCTTACAAAACCTAGGCAGCGTGAAGGGGTCCGAGCCCTTTGTAATAATAATCTCTCTGGTAAAAGGTGAGGGTGGAACCCTTGTTAGTAGCCAGTTTAATGGCTATCATCATCTCTCTAGAAATGGATCCTGAAACAGTACAGCCACACATATGAAATGAAAAATGTCTTTATTAATGTGGTGAAGATATGACTATTTAGTCCTCTCTTCCACTTAACCACAAACCATATGATGAACACACCATAATAATCATCTCATCCTTTTTTCAAGGAAGGCTCTTATGAAGAACTCTTAACTTACTTGCCTTCAACAATGTATTTATAGAATTGTTCCTGTTTCGACTTATTTTATTGATTAAAATTTAAAATCAGTAGGGTGTCATATTTGTATTAAAACCAGATTACACATTTCTTTTCTCACTTCAGTATATTAGAATTTCTCAGTAAAACAACTAGTATATTAGAGAGATAGGACATCAGCAAACTTACCTTAAAAGACAAGTTCACTAACATCAGAGTAGTAGTCACAAACACAAAATACACAAAATCTCACAAATTTTCAACACCACAGGCATTTTCTTCAGGTGAGTAGGCTAGTTTTCTTCAGGTGAGTAGGCTACTCACCTGAAGAAAATGCCTGTGGTGTTGAAAATTTGTGATATTTTGTGTATTTTGTGTTTGTGACTACTACTCTGATGTTAGTGAACTTGTCTTTTAAGGTAAGTTTGCTGATGTCCTATCTCTCTAATATACTAATTCCTGGCCTATTGCCCTTTAACCTAACCTAAAATCAGTAAAACAACTGTGACTTATTTTCTAATTTTCTTGACTTCTCAAAACAGATGAGTTCAGAGAGACCTGCATTGTTCAAAATTTTCAAATGTTGAACTTTAGTTTGAAGATAGACCTTTTAAGTTTTCTGTGTGACTTTATCAGCGGGAGAATGTTTGAGTATTATGTTTTATATGCATATTTAGAAACATTTTATTAATAGTTTGGCTTTTTACTTTAGTGTTAATCACTGACAAAAACTTACCCTTATTTATTTAATACTGTTAAGTATGATTCAGGATTTTTGTTTTAGTGTGTTGAGTTGGGAGATTATCAGACTGCATCAAAACTGGCAATGTTGGACAAGCAGTATGACATTGCAATGAGCTACCAGTTGCAAGCAGCGCTCTCAGGTAATGAGAGTTGCCATGTCAAGGCACCATCGAGCGTTACTTCCAGCCAGCCTTCAGTGCTGGAGAGGGCAAGCCGGTCAGTAGTAAACACAGAGGTGATTGTGCCTACGCTTGAAGCCAGTCTCACTGTAAACTCCGAAAACTCTACTTCGAGGAAGATTGGGATTAGCAGGACAAAATCAAATCTGACAGAAGTAGATTGTTCAAAACAAGATAATCCTGAACCTGCATTGAAAAGAAGCAATGAGAAACAACAAGATAAATTGATTGATGAAAGTGAAGAAAAGAGCACTTCTGAAATTCATACATTTGCCGTTCAAGGTGGTGCTGAAGAAATGTCAACAAGGTCGCAGGATACTTTGAAATCTGATGTTGTAGAATCCAGATGTGATACTCCTGATACACTTGCATCTAGTGGTTGTGACGATTTTGTGACCAAGTCCTCAGAAATTTTTGATAGTCCAGTAAAAAACTGTAATGTCACAGTTAGCAAGCCTGAGGAAAATGAATCTCTTCCTTATGAAATCATTGTAAATAAACACATTAAAGATTTGGAACAGAATTCAAGTGATATGGACAATTGTGTAAATAATGATCTTATTGAAGATCTGGTTCATATTGTGGAGTTTTATATAGATTTGTGTGAGCAAGGTCCTCAGACTTCACTAAAAGCCTTATTAAAGCAGGTAAAATATAACTTGTGTATATGATATATTTTAATTGTTATGTTCAAGAAAGTTCACTTGTTGAAGGTATTAATAGTTTGGTATATTTTACTTTTGTACAAAACTCATAATATGATTTCTTATTAAGCCGGTGAGATTGAGAGCAATGGTGCAAGAGAGACAATGAGTGGTAGAAGTGAGAGAGAGAGAACTACTCTTCCCCTCCTTGTTGTAATGAAAACTAGAGTAGACGGTAGGCATGGAGCTGGCTGTGCAGTGCTACCCACGACATCATCAGTAGCAGTTACCATTTGTTGATTTTTATTAATATTAATGAAAAAAGACTAAAACAATAAAATTAAATCATTATTCCATATTCAAACAACAATAATTAATGATAATAACACTATAAACAATAATGTGAGCAATAAATAATAATAATAAAACATACAGTAACATAATTATTTTGTATAGCAAAGCACTTTTGCAAAAGTTGAGCACATATGGATAGTTTGTAACAGAAGTTAGTCATGCCAGCTGTGTATGGCGGCGGAACAGTGGACAGTTTCCCCTCCACTGCTCAAACCTCTATATGCAGGTCACAATCTGTCCGACGTAATCCTAAATCCACGTTTAATGATGGAAAGAACAAATATTCTAGTAGGATATGTCCTAATGTGAAGTGGTGAACATTTTTAGTAGCAAAATTTTTGTACTTTCTCTAATATTACAATAGAAAAAAGCAATTTATATTTGATCCATTCATCCTTCTCTGGTGTTTAATCACTTTAATTGTTCTGTATTTCCTAGTTTTAATATTAAAATTGTCTATTTGCAAAATTACTATAACACCTGATGGTAAGATGCTATACAAAATGGAAATGGATGTCAAACATTGTCTGCAAATATAACATGGCACATTGAAAATCTTAGGGTTAGAATTTTATAGTGAAGCTCAAATATCAAAATAGTTTATAGCTTTCTAAAACATGTTTTAATTAAGAAAACAAATTTGATTATGGACGTTGTGTCACAAAGTAATTTTCCCTGATAAAAAGGGACACTTTACAGCAGTAATTTTCCCTGATAAGTACTAAACGGGCAGAAATTGAGTAAAGGCTTGATTTGGATTCTCTAGTGTACAAAACACAAAAACATATAAACCCTTCTCTACTTTTAAAGTAAAAACTGTACGTTTTATTTATATTAATAGACTTTGCTTATTCTGACACTACCTTTTCAATCTTATGCTCAATATTGCTGTTCAAATTAACACTTTTCACACTTAAAAATGCATGAAATTAAATACAATATGAATGATTAATAAGGATGGATTAGCTTCTCAAGTCCACCAATTCGAAGTATACAATATGTGTATGAGTATATACGAGGCATGTTTTTAAAGTAAGTACCGTTTTGATATAAAAAAACAAAAAGTAAATCTTTTCCAAAAATAATTTATTCACTTGAAAAGCCATACTTGACTCTACTTCTCTACATAATTCCCATTAATATTAAGGCACTTATCGTATCTTGGGACCAGCTTTTGTATGCCATCGTCAAGAAGGCTGCCACCTGATTAGACAACCACTGCTTCACAGTCGCTTTTACTTCGTCATCATCGGAATGGCGCTGCCCCGCCAGATGCGTCTTCAAGTGCAGAAACAAATCGTAGTCGCTCAGTACTAGATCGTAACTGTATGGAGGTTGGTCCAATTGTTCCCAGCCAAAAGAAGTGATAAGGTCTTGTGTTCGATTTGCTGTGTGTGGACGGGCATTATCCTGGAGCAAAACGACACCTGTACTCAGCATGCCACACCTTTTGTTTTGAATTGCGCGGCGCAGTTTTTGTAAAGTCTCAAGTACGCAGCTGCATTGATCGTGTCACCACAAGGCAAAAAAATCGACCAGCAACACTCCCTTTCTGTCCCAAAACACAGTGCACATGATTTTCTGAGCAGAAATTGTTAGTTTGAATTTCTCTTTCCTAGGGGTAATGAATGCCGCCATTCCATTGATTGCTGCTTCGATTCCGGTGTAACGTAGGCTACCCATGTTTCATCACCTGTGACAATATGGCTTAAAAAATCATCCCCCTCGTTACTGTATCGCTTGAGAAAACTCAATGCACTGCCCAATCTTTTGGTTTTTTGCTCATCAGTCAACATTTTTTGCACCTAGTGTGAACACAGTTTCCGATAATTTAAACATTCGGACACAATTTTGTAAAGAACACTTCTTAAGACAGCAGGAAACGTTTCAGCTAAGGACAAAATCGTGAATCGTCTGTTCTCTTTCACTTTACAGTCCACTTTTGGAATCAGATCATTAGTAATAACTGAAGGTCGCCCACTTCGTTCCTCATCATGAATTTTTGTGTGGCCATCTTTAAAGACCCTAACCCATTTCCAAACCCCATTCCATCACTCATAATGTTTTCACCATACACTTCACTGATTTGGCGATGAATGTCAACTGCTTTGAAGCCTTGAGCACAGAGAGACCGTATTACAGCATGCACTTACATTTTCTTTCTTACATATGAGACTTCGCAGTCGGAGGGATTCTCAATAGGTGGCGTCATTTTAAAATCATGCAAACAGATGTAGACTCGATAGGATGGTTCCGTAATGGCGTCTTTGGCTTCCCAACAGATGTGGCTACATGGTGCGCATGCGCTAAATGGTGACCGCAGCGCTGCAGTGGCGTAATTTAAAAATGGTAATTACTTTAAAAACACACCTCGTATATCATTTGGAGCCTTGTCAGCTACTATGAACAATCTTTAAAGTTTATGGCACAAGTTACGTGTGTCTCGATCATTAAGTCTCCATGTAGTGTGAACTGTATCCAGGCAATTTTCCATGGCCATTAAAGAAGAAAAAAAACCTTTATGTGACATTAGTATATATTGTAGCATCAAACAAGTGTGAAATGAAAATTACAGTTCTTAATATAAAGCTGTTAAACAGGGATTGGAATTTTGGACAGACCACAAACTTCCTGTATGCAGACTCGAGGCCTTGCTGCTCTCTCATTGGTCACTAGTGTCTTATCCATTGGGCCTTCTCCTCTTGGGGTAAGCAGTTCCATTCAATTTATACTTATTTGAGTAATAATAGCATATCCTAGGTTAAGGCTTATGTTTAAAGTTAAACCATTAGAATAGTTACTTAGTTAATAATTTTAACTTTTTTCAACCCT
Organism: Stictocephala bisonia; assembly: GCA_035578905.1. Classification (NCBI taxonomy): domain Eukaryota; kingdom Metazoa; phylum Arthropoda; class Insecta; order Hemiptera; family Membracidae; genus Stictocephala; species Stictocephala bisonia. The sequence continues at coordinate 111,125 of JAQJVL010001765.1, forward strand.
CAGAGTGGCGGTATTAAACTCTCTGGTGGTAGGAAATTTTACTGATTGTGTATGTCCAAACTAAAAAAATCTGTTGAAATATTCCAAATCACTAAAATAAACCATGTAATATAATATTAAATAAAACACAGTTAGATAAAAAATACAATAATAGAATACTTGAAGTAGTAAAACTTGATTTTGTTTGAGGATTTTTTTGTTGAAACTGAAAAAGGAATTTAAAAATACTTATTTTGCCTTAGGCTCCACTCAGACAATATATAGAAGTTACACATCCAAAAAGTCATTTTACAGAATTTAACTGTGATTTCAAATATATACATTTTTATGTATTATATATAGAGAATATACACTAGAATAATTAAAAGAACGCTGTACACTTGGTTTTTGACGCAACTTAGCCACAAAACGTATAATGCTGAGACAATGAGTAATATTAATTCAACAGTGACATGTAATATATGAATTAAAGTTTATAATCTGATATTTGCAAGGATCATAACTGATGTATTCAATCAACACAGAATAAAATTGTGGTGATTTGTATAAAAAAAGGCTAGTGTAGATAGACTCTGCAGCGTCTTTCACTGTTTGGAGGGTTAAGTAGATAAAATTACAGCAAATAATTATTATTCTCATCAACAAGATATCAGTGTCCTCAAGAATTACAGACTTTGGGATCATTGTTCTCTTCTTTTCTATTTAAAGAAGATTTCACAAGTTTTATTATGTCTACCACCAATTAATTTCTGTTTGTATGTGGACAGTTGTGATCTAGGAGACACCTAATAGTAAATCCAAGATTGATTAGCTGATCCATAATCTATGTTAGGGGAAGGAAGTTTTCACATAGATAGGAAGATTTAAAATCATTTATATTCTGTGAGTATCTGATTTGTAACACTTCAATTATGATTCAGTTTTACATATTGTCTATTATCCAAATTACTTTTTAAAAAACGCCACCAAAATCATGTTTTTGAAACTTGTTTTGGACAACAATGATCGTTCACAAGTTATATTCTTTGTGTATACAAAGTCATCTGAGTGGCGGCCATAGACCTTATGGGGCTCTCCCTAGGCTAGTTTATTTTGCAAGTCACCAATTTCCAAAAGAGGTTATTTCAAAACCCTCACTAATTATTAAACCATTGTTTCAATTTCATTGTAAAAATATACTTCTTAAGCATTTAGAATGAAAATAAATTTAAAAAAGCAAAATTTCAAAAATCAAAGGCATGAATCAGTTATTAAATCGATAATGATTAAATGATATGCCATTGATATTTTAAGTGATTCTCTTTCATGTAAATTGAACTATAAGTATAGTTTAAACATTCACTGATCTAGTTAATTGGAAATGTTGTGCAGGAATGATTCAGAGGTCAGTGTTGATGCTCAACAGATGCTCAGCAATTTATCAACTGATTTCAGTCTTCAATTATGCTCAGCTATGGTCAATCATGTCTCTGATAAAGGTAATATTAGATCATCCATATTTGTATGGACTATAAGATTCTCTATTTTACCCTTGATCATATGTTATCAGTTTGGTACACGTAATTATGAACTAAACAATATGCCTAATAATAGGTAGTACACGAAGACAGTCAAATGAACTAGTCGATGTAGTGAACGAGTTCGTTTATTATGATTTGAACTAGTTCAATTCAAAGTGAGCAACAGAGCTGGGAAGGTAGCAATCACTGTAAATAGTCACCGTAGTAGCGATCACAAATGTTGGTTGTCGAGTCTACTAGTCACTTGTAACCTAACCTAAAATAGCATGAATACAACAGAAGTGCTGGTTAGTGACTTTATGACCCAAGAAAAGGGACGAGAGATCCGGTCAAGATGCTCAAAAAGACCTGTTACCAATACAAATCTAATGGTCTGTACGTCGGGGAAATTATGCATATTTTTATTCATATCAATAATACTGTTCAATCAAAAGGATCCTGAGAACGGTTCACTTTACATCCCTAGAATCGAACTTTACATCTTTTCTAGGTGAAATTTCATCTCGGTTGTAGTATACGTACATGCAAGGAACCGTTCAGCTCCTTTACGGAACTGAAATTATCGTATATTTCTCGTGAGTCGATTGAAGTCTATTTTGTTTTTTAATCTGAGCAGGGAATCGTTCAATGATTTGATGTAAGAAAATACTGTATCATATCATATAAAATATGGTAATAGCGTTCTAGCAGCGTCTGACACAACATTATTGATTTATTTTCCGTCAAATAAAAAATAGATATATATCTGTGGCGAACGTCTATTAATTATTGTTCTGAAAACACCTTTGATCTCCAAAACTGTTAGTAATATTTGCGCATACGATATTTTTTTCCTTTCAAATTGTTGAACGGTTTTCTGACTAGGTTAGACAACAACACAGTTGAAGTGTAAAAGGTGGTAAAGTACGATAATTTTGATTTGTAAACTCACTGAACGGTTCCCTGTTCACATTGACTTCGATGTCGATGTAAACTGTAAAACATTCACGAATCAACCTAAATGAGGGAGAAACATGTTAGAAGACCTTTTCTAAACAAAATACGACGAATTTAGAGATTCGGGAAATAATTTTTATTGAATCGAAGCCTTATCAAATGTCTTGTTTTTTATTCATAAGTTTATAATTTAGCTGCCCAAAATCTTCACTGTATCACTAGTTGGCACTTAGCTGATATTTCAGACTGCATCTCATCACCAATATCGGCTAGACCTATTATATTATCCGACCACGTCTATGGTTTTAATTCGATTACACCAGGTTTTGATGAATTTCTCTTTATGAAATAATTATTTATCTGTTGTTTAGCGTAGCCTCATGTATCAAAGTAGTTTAAAGTTGCACATATTTCATTACCAATCATAATTTAAAAACTAATTCATCCTAAGCGACTTTAACATTTATTTTTAGTAAACCTGCTTAGTTATTATCAATCGAGTGAACTACGGTCTTTGTCATCCAGATTTTCAAATTGGATTATATAATTCAGAGCTTATTTCCGGTTAGTTGTAACGTTGTTATTACTGAATTAAATACCCACAGAACAGATCCACTCTTCTTGGCGTATACACAATCAATTTTTTGTTGAGAGGAGGCAATTCTGAAAGCAAATGACTGAATTTCAGCATCAGTTTGTTTGGATGCAGCTTTTGCCAATAAGCTTCGCTACGTTTTCGCGAAAACAATGCCAAATTAAAATGTAGGAAGGCAGGAAGCAATAAGTTTTATTCATCAAATATTACAGTTACAAACAACAAATCAAAATTATTGTGTTCAGTTTAAATGTATATATCGAATCTGGCAAAATTTAACTTATGCTTAAGATGGTGGCTGCCTTTTACAGTTGTCTTGAGTGAACAGGAAATCCTTCTGTAAATACGCGCTCAAAAATACTCGATACTCGAAAAAATGCCAACGACTTGACTCGAACTAAAAAAATCATTACTCACACACCCCTACTATTAATGTAGTAAGGCAAGTAATAATTTATTTTTTATCTGTCTGCCCACATTGAAAGCTGTTTGAAAAGACAGGTGTCAACTGTTTCACACTGTTTTAGCTGTAAAAGAAACTAGAAAGCTATTCCTAATCACAGGGCCTCAATTGATAAAAAAAGTGACATTATACGAGGGTCGTCCAGAAAGTAAAGAACGATTGCGCATCACGGACAGCGCAGTTCCCCCTACACCGCGGGAGTGGGCTTATTCTTTAGTCCAAACCTTTCGCTTCAGTTTGAGCTGTGTAGCGGTGCTGTGAGGTCACGTTTGCGTCTCTTGTGGAAGTTCAAAATGGCGGCGCCAATTGAAAATCCCGCCAAGTGTGAAGTCCGTAGTGTGATTCGGTTTCTGAATGCGCAGCATGTTCGACCCATAGAAATTTATAGGCAAATTAAGGCAGTGTATGGTGACAATGCAATGAACGAGTCATCGGTGAGAAAATGGTGCATTCAATTTAATGAAGGCACAACTAGTGTGCATGACGAGGAACGAAGTGGAAGGCCGTCACTCGTTACTGACGAGTTGACAGCGAAAGTTGACGAAAAAATTCAAGAAAACCGGCGTTTCACTTTGAGTGGTCTACTGGCATTTTTTCCACTGCCAGTAGACCGCTCAAAGTGAAACACCGGTTTTCTTGAATTTTTTCGTCAACTTTCGCTGTCAACTCGTCAATAACGAGTGATGGCCTTCCACTTCGTTCCTCGTCGTGCACACTAGTTGTGCCTTCATTAAATTGAATGCACCATTTTCTCACCGATGACTCGTTCATCGCATTGTCACCGTACACTGCCTTAATTTGCCTATAAATTTCTATGGGTCGAACATGCTGCGCATTCAGTAACCGAATCACACTATGGACTTCACACTTGGCGGGATTTTCAATTGGCGCCGCCATTTTGAACTTCCACAAGAGACGCAAACGTGACCTCACAGCACCGCTACACAGCTCAAACTGAAGCGAAAGGTTTGGACTAAAGAATAAGCCCACTCCCGCAGTGGTGGGGGAACTGCGCCGTCCGTGATGCGCAATCGTTCTTTACTTTCTGGACGACCCTCGTATTTCCCTGTTTCATCCCATTGCTAATGCTAATGTTGAATTCTGTTTATACTTTTTTTTAAGTGTGTTAATCATGGATTATTAGATAGGATAAAAATAGTTTTCTATAAATTTTCTAACATTTCATGAAGAAGTCCTGTTTAAACTTTCAATTTATTGTATGCAAAGTTTTTATTTTAAGTATTTAAAGTTCTTTCTAAACCAAACAAAAAACTAAGCTTATTTGAAAAAGGCTCAGCTTTCAATTCAAATTATTGGGCACATTTTTTTACTAAACAAAAACATGCTATTCAAAGTTTTAATTATGCTATGTTAGTTGCATTAACAGTATTTTGAATATACTTGTGGTCACATTTCTGTGCACAGAGTATGAAAAAGTCAAATTTCACACACATTTTTTTGTTAACATTTCATTTTATTATTTATTAAAACATTATCTTTTAGAGTATATTTTAATTCTAAATACTTGAAGATATAATTACAAGATCAATTTGCCTTTCTAGCCAGAAATGACATCAGATATTATTATTTTCTTTCATTATTTACAACCACTGTGGAAGAAGCAGCCCTGTGTTGCTCCTGTGCTTCAAAAGTCATGTTAAGCCATTGGTCCATGATTCTACTAAAGAAAATAGGCTCGTCTAAGCAGGAAATGGGAACTCTGCCTTACATTGGCACCTCTCCCTACGAAAATCTATATGAAATTTATATTAAATTTTTTATGTACTATATAAGAACACTAAAATCATTCCATATGCCATAAAATCTTCAGAATATGAAACTCACTAGTATATAGAGTTGCTGCAGGTTTAATTTGTATCGTCTTATTTTGAAATTTATTGAGAGAATTGTCTTCATATTGATGAAGACATTTGTTGTTCTATTTTAGTTTGGTTGTTTTAAATTATGTTAAGGATCTCTCTTTAAACCATATATGTCCAAACTTTTTTAATTTTATTTTTTCATGGCTGTTTAAATTTTAATTGTTTCCTTGTTTATACTTTTTAGTTTTTGCTTATCAATTTTTAAATTAGTCTGATTAACTTGTCATTTGAGATAAACATGCCCTTTTTTATCCTTTTTAAAATCAAATGAATATGCAAAGAATACAATAGAAAAACGTGTCCTCCTTTTATTATAAGTAAAAAGTAGGAAACACAGGTGTTGTACTGTGCAGCTATTATAGAAACACTGATCTCGTCAACTTTCACCCGCCCCCCTCCATTCCCCATGCTGGACACCGTTTATTTAAGGTGGGCCTACACCACTATGCCAAAGGCAAGTGCCTCTATAAAGTTGCACGTTAAAAAGTACCAGCCCGAGCTGGAGTCAAACTGACGATCCTCAGCGCTGTACCTGGTCACAGTACAACTCCTTAGACCGCTTGTCCATTTCAACATTGAAAGTTTAGTGCATCTATTCATTATTTAATATGATGCTCCATTTTTGGGGCACTGGGTAAAATTACATTTCCCCCAGATGTTTGAACTTATTTGTAACTTCACCTTTTTATTGTTATATTTGATTGGATGACATGGGTTTTTACTTTATCAGTTGGTAGTTTTTGTGATAACGAAACTGCTTTCCACTTTACTGCAGTTTAGTTATCTAATTTAGTTTTATCCTTTTCCATAGTACATGTAACCAAGCAGGTCATCTACGTAACCTCTCTAAGATGACTATCAATTGTTTCTTTAATGCAATTCATTGTTTTTTTTTTTTTTTTAAATTGTATTGCCTGTGTAATTTTAATTTAATAGGGACATAATTGTGTTTCTTTTAGAATAATAATTGGTAATTTAAATGTTTGTTCTTGCAGATAATAATGTACCTGAAGTAATGGAATTACTGTCTGGACTGAGTTGGTCAGAGCAAACATCGGCAAGCCTGACATCAGAACCACTTAGTCTTGATCAGATCATATCTCAGATCAGCTGTCAGCAACCTGCACAGCCATACATCGATATTAACATCTCAGTAAGTAATATTTTGTCGTCTGTTCTAATTTTCCTTTTTTAATTTAATTATTAATATCCAGGGTTGAATTAGTTAGTTGAATGTTGTACTAGTAAATGTGTTTGAAAATAATTGTTTAAAAATTGAAAGACCTCACCAATGAATTTTGTTGGAATTTTTTAATTATTTGCATTAATTTCAAAAAATTATTAATGTTTATTAGGATTTCAGCTAGGTAACATTACATTTTGGTTTTTAATTGTTGTATTCCTTGATATTAATTGTTTATTAAATTGATAAGAATTTTGTTTTGTCCAAATTTATGTATTTTCTTTTCTTATCATGCACGTTTAATTATCTAGTCACCAAGACATAAAGCACTTTGGAGACCACGATTGAGAATTTTCTTATCAAATAATTATTGACTGAATGGGTAATTTCTTAATATTCATATTTATGTGAAAAGAATCAAGTGGTCAACTTATGCAAAGCATATTTTGGTTATTTTTTAAAAAATATGTTAAATCTTTTTTATTTTTGTGTGCTGTCATAAATAAAGAATAACTTCCTAAGCCAAAATGTATTTTAAAATTAAGTATAAAACATAATTAAGTGGCCATACATACTTTTATTCACTAATATTACTCGCCTACCCAAACACATTCAGTGGTACACGATCTTGCTTTGCTGCATGAAGCATTGTCTCACCGTTGGAACTATTTGTTTACATTGACCTTGTAATATACTTATGTTTTATGTTATGTTGTTTTGAGTAAGAACAATATAATTTATATAAATATATTTAGAATATAAATGCTTTGTGTAATGGAGCTTCAAAGCAAGTGACATTTTGAAAGAGATGAATGCAGTTTTACTACCATGATTCTGATAGATGCTGTGGTAAAAATGTGTATATAGACTAATTTCTAAATTACCTATAAATGAACGTTATTCATCTAAACATAAACCTTCTGTAAATGTATAACAAAAGTTGGACAACATAAAATGTAACGAAATGGCAATCTGCTTTGTCACCTGATGGCTGCAAGAAGTATGCAAATGGATGTCCTTTGTGTTCAATAATAAACTATAAATTACCGGTAATTTAAGTAATAATTTTCTTCAAGTAGTTTGTTTAAAACTACTTGACTTATTTAAAATTACAATAATTATGAATTATGTTGTACCAAAACGTTAAGGACAGATTTAATAAGTAAACGACAAATAAATGTTATAGAATTTTATTATTTATCGCCTAAATGAGTCTAAACGGGACATATTTGGTCTAAATGAGAAAAACGAATTTCTCTGTGTAGTACAGTGATTAATTACTGTAAAAAGTTAAGTTTTCTATGAAAATTTAATTTTAGTACTGTCTGAACAAAATAAAATTTAAACAACACCTTTGGACAGAAATCCTCGGCGCTTATTCTGTATTGCGCGGCGCAATTTCCTCAGTGTCTCGCAGTAAACTTCTGCATTGATTGTTTGACCTCGCGGTAAGAAATCAATCAGTAAGATGCCTTTCCTGTCCCAAAACACTGTGCATCTTCTGAAATCAAAGATGGACACCCACTTCGTTCTTTATCATGCACTTCATTACGTCCTTCATTAAACTGTCGGACCCATCTTCTCACCATTGAATCACTCATCGTATTTTGTCCGTAAACCTCGCAAATTTGCCGATAAATGTCAATCGGTTTCACTTTCTTAGCATTCAGAAAACGAATCACAAATCTGATTTCACAAGCGGTGGGATTTTCGATCAACACAGACATTTTAAACAAGCACAACAAAGCATATGAGACTGACAGCGATCTCAAAATGGCGCACGTTTCTTCTCCTTGATACAGAGCGTCTGCCGCGCATGCGCGGAACTGCGATCACAGCGCTGCAATAACGTATACTAGTCTTTTTTTTATTTAAATTAGTTGGGTACTTTTTATTGAAATTTTTTATGATAAATTTATAGCCAGATGCTAAGAAGTAATTTGTGATGATTTGATACTGCACAGTTTTGGTTTGGCATCTATGAAAGAGGTGTTACTGTTTTGAGTATGTTGGATGGTCAGTTCTTAAAAGAAGTTTAAAGGTTTACTGCTCAATATTTCATCCAATGTTTATCAAAATATATTTAGTAATTTTCACATGATGTTCGATAAGTTAGATTTTTTATAGAAAAAGGTGTAAAATATCAAACATTGTAGTGCTTATTGTATTCTGTGTAAAAATATACTAATGATAAAAAATACATTTTATATGAAATTAATTTATTATGCAACTAAATGGTCTATTTTCATTCCATTGATGGCATAAAAGACAAATTCTTGTCAGTAGCATTTATTACTTCAAAGAACAAATACATTGATTTCTTTGTCATACTATTTGACAAAAAGTAATGTGATAAATGTCACTTTGAATATATTGGTAGGTTTCAGGTGATGAACTGACATCACCAAACGAAGTGATCAGTTTCTCCTGTGGTCACAAGTATGATGGCAGTACATCACTACACAAGGCTGCAGATGGGGCTGCCAGGTGTATGGATGACAGGTCACTCTCTAGCACGGCTCAGGCACTACGAGGACTGTACCAACAGCCATTAGTAGTCAGGCACTTTGCCTGTCCCACATGTATTCTGGGTTGCATCACACAGGAGATGGGCTGAGAGTTATTTGATTCTTTAGCAACTAATCATAAAAGCATCACATTAGAGAGTTTCCAAAGTAAATGAGAATATGTGTTATATGCCTAAAAATGTAGGCACTTTCTTATAGCGGATTGTTTGCATAATTAGGTACATGAATATTGTATGGCATTCTGAAAATCAGTTGAAACCAGCTATAAAGATCAGGCACTTTAAAATACAATTTCACACATTTACTCTTGTCAGTGATTTTTATTGGTTCACTCTTTTTTAAAATAAATAGGGGTCAGTGAATGACAATTTTGTTTACTAGTGAACGAAATAAGAAATAGTGGAGCAATAATAGTGCCTATTCATGAAAGGAAAGGAAGAGTCTTTCAAGGTGGTATTGTCCTATATTATAGCTTTGATTGTCTTTTAGGTCAGTAAAAATAAATTCCTAAAAGAATTAAAATTTACAAAGTATTATACTCAAAAGTATTACATTAAAAATGTTTTCACAAAGTAACTTTATTAAAATCACAATTTGTATTAGGGCATTTTCCCTTGTTCTTCAACTGTTGTATAGAAGCAAACATATACAATAAGGGTTAAATGAAAAAATAATTTAAGTGTTGAAAAAATAATACAGAATTATTTATTTAGATTTTATATTGATATTATTTCTAATAATATTCTGAATACATATTATTAGGAACAGATTCTAAAAATTATTTGGAAGAAATATGGCCAAGTTATGTGGTACATAGTAACTGACATGAATTTGAAGCAGTTTATGAAAGGTCCAGAATAAAGTACCTGTCAGTCACAGTATTTTGTACAAAAATTACTTTTTATTTTTTTTCATTTACAAATATTCACCAAGTAATTGATACCATTGTCCTTAGTAATTTCCATCAAAGTGTTCTCACCAATAGGATATTGTATCTATTTTACAAGCTTTTTATATAAAGAAGCTCTATGAACAAAAATAAATAATAACCTTAAATGGACCACAATTCAAGTTATAAGTAGCTCTAAAACATCTAAAAAAACAAAAGTGATAAGTTGAGCAGAGGTGGCTCTGCCCCCCCCCCCCCATCTATTCTCGGTCCTCTTAATGCCAAAATGGCAGAGGCGGCCAGGGTACGGAGTTATAAGAGAGAATTATGTATCAGACAAATACATGTGGTTCGGATTCCACGCTAACTGTAGTTCCCTTGGTTGTCCTGGCTATTGGGCAATAAGTAAATATCCCTTTCTGAGCATGAGTAAAACTCAGTTAGTAACCAGATTACAAAAATTATCCACACACATCTAATTGCACATCAACTTAAAATATGCACAAGTTGTGCTGGCGTCTCGATCCTCAATAATATTAGTAATAATAACCATAACATCTACGTTTTTGAACAAATAATATCTCAACACATAAAATAAACAATAGTAGACCTGTACTGTTTTTTTTCTGCAAATGAATAATATAAAACTTGCTAAACAATTTTACCAAATTTACAAAATAAGTTTATGTTTGTTTTGACTTTTTAATTGCTTAACGAAATTGACATATATTTTATTTCAAAGAGATTATTCTGATTATTGCTTCACAATTCAACTAGTGTAACACTATACTGTAATTGTCATTGGCCAGTTACAAATGATAATGCAATCATCAAATGAATAATATTCTGTAAAGGAGAGATTATGACTGGTATTAAGTCAAGCTTACATAATAGTTCATTGTCGCCAATATACATAAGAGGTTTCCATGTAAATGTTTGGTATTTCAGTCTGTATTGAATTCTTATGATGCTAATTCAATTAGCAATAGTAAATTGAACATAGTATAGACATAGTTTTGCTGTTATACATCTGAAGTGTATGAATTAGTTCACGTACCAACTTTAACAACTTAATTATAGTATTTCTAGCTGTATATAACATTTCATCAAGACAAATGCTGTAAAGGCACAAGAAGGTGCTTTTTGTATTAGAGTAAGTATAACATTTATTTATTAAAATATTTGTGGGTGTGTTCAGCATCAGAGGCCTGACTATTTAATTTATGTTAAACAAATAATTATTCTAGTCGTATGACAGTTTTGTAGAAGATATGTTCATATCAAAGACTCATCATATTACTTTACTCTGAGTCAGTGAAAATACTTTGCCAGAAATGTCTATTAACATGCAAATTAATTTATGAAATGTATAGTTTGGCAGTCAGTCTAAGAGGGCTTGTGTAGGCACACTCACAAGCACAAGTGTAAGGACCTACCGAGACCCCTCACTGTTTAGTGACTCACTTCCCCGGTACAACTATATTATTGTATTGAACACCCTCTTGCATACATTTGATTATCTATATGAATAAAGATTTTGCCATGACAACACTCTGATCTCCTCAGGCCTGCTCATGAGGTGTTGATGTATCTCTCTATCCACTTATTGGCTGAGTTTGAGCACACTGATAGAAAGGGGAAGTGCAGCACCTTGCAGGGGTGTTGGCAAGGCTGGGACTCTTCTTCAAGTTCAGTAGTAAGAGAATAATACTGACTTGAAGGAAAGCCCTAAAAATATGCAAGAATCTTAGATTTCATATTTAACAATTCCCTGCATGTTTAATGAAAGGTCAAACATTTATTCAAAGCTTTTGGCCCTTAAATTAAATGGTTATAGACGCTCCTCAGACTTTTTAGTACATTTTGTAATAATAAAAGTGTAATTAGGAAAATTAATTAATTTTACTTATCTTTTAAAATAAAATTTCCTATATTTGCAGTTAGTTGGAAAATTGATAATTTAATTTAAACAAATCTGTCCAATGTTAAAGTTACACAATATAAAAAAGTGTCTTAGAAATCTTATTATTAATATGAAAGGGAAATATACAATAAAGGTTGAATTTTCAATACATTTATTATTCAAACAGCTGTCATGTTTCATGAAATAAAGAATGTTATAATGAATTATATAATAGTATATATATATTATAATACATTTTAATTTTGTATTAGTTCTTTCCTAGCTTAAATATTGTAAATAAGTGTAATTAAAATTAATGTATTAATTGTTACTCTTATGTATATTTCATTTTAGTTCAGTGTTGTAATGATATTAATTAATTGTATAAGTGCGCTTGTTAATTGTTAGTTATTATAAATATTTACTTATATTAAAGTTTCAAGGAACTTGTGATAAACAATGGTTTGCAATTTGATCTCTTTTAGCTTTATTTTTTAACTTTACTCTTATTTTTTTTAGCAATCTTATTTAAAACATTAAATGCAAATGTTTTGGGCGAAGATAATTGCAAAGCACAAATAAATTTTCTATATAAATATCTGTTATTTATAAATAAATAAATGTACATGGCTAAAATTAAATGTTGTTAGAAAAAGTCACTTACCATATTATTTGACAAACTTGATTGTGTCACCAACATAATGGGCCAGAATGTCATTGATCTTCTTTTTCAGTTATGTCATTATGTAGCATGTTTGTCATTGTCTTTCAATTTATACACTAATTGGTAAAAAAATTAACAGAAAACAAATAATAAGTACCAAACAAATGCAGGTTGGTGAACAATAGTAACACTTTGTACATGCTATGCCATTCCACGGGACTTCATTTTATAAAACTAGGAATATATTTAGTCAGGTATTTTTATCAAGCTAGTAATGCAGGCAAACCCCCCACGGATATCTGCTCTGAGCAAAAATCTGGAAATGGAGAAGTAAACAAGCAAACTGAAAGATCAAAGAAGTACACTGTAGTAAACAGTCAAATAGTTTGCCAAAAATCTAAAAAATGAATTGATTTGCGACTTGCTGGCGAGCCATCCACTGACCAAAGCTCAGATTCGTTAAGTTTTTTTTGTTCTTAATGTTTAATATGTATGAAAAATCTTGGAAATATTAAAACATTTTTTATGGTATTGCAAGTAAATTAATTTTTCATAATATTTACAACGATTGTGAGCTTCTCATTGCAGATACAAAATATTCTTTAATTAACTCATAATCTGACTTGTCTGTTTTCCTAACGGCAATTTTACACTATTACCAATTGCATCATCAGTGGAGTTTACACTCTCCTTACTATGACTTAAATCCTTAGTACATGAAAGATGAAAGAAAAATCATGTTTGCAAAATATTTTTTTTTTAACGGTTTGATTCCCAAGACCATGAAATGTTACCAGTATTGTACAAAAAATATTAGTTGTTAATATTTCTCTGAAAATAAAAACGATTATCATTGTTCATTTGCTTTTATTAATAATCTATCTACAGTCATTGGACCTGTAGTACAGTCACCTCTAAACCCCTGTAATGTACCTTATTTTAGAAACTACACTAAAGGAGTCTAATCTATTGTAAAGTTGCAAGCTACCACTTAAGTTAAAAATCAAATTACTGGTGTTGGAATGAAAATTTTACAATTTTAAGCTGTAACATATAAACAAAAACTATACATAGTAAGTGTCTATGTCGATCTATTAATTTTGTGGTACCTTGTTAACCGTAGGGCACTAATGATCCTAAAACAAGTGTTAAAGCTAACACTTTATTTTTGAGACTACTGATGAACTATTTAATAAAACGATATATACAAGTAATTAAAAAAATCTTTCATTTGACATTTACGTTCAGAAAATCTAGTGACGACACAAATTTTTTTTTAACCATTAATGATTATGCTACTGAATTTAACACATTCAATGCTGGAATACTTACTGCCTATGGGTGTGCTGGAATGTTATTTCTTAAAATGTACGACAATATCAGTATTCTAGGTTGTTCTATACCATTGTGAGGGTATTTTTTTATATTTTTGTTAAAAAATAAAAAAAGTACAAATGGCTATTGTAGACGCTCAAGACATCAACATTTGAAGCTGTATGCGGCAACTCACATATGGCATTCTTTTTTACTTTTCTGTTCGATAAAACAAAAAACGTTTTTACTGTGTTCATAGCACAGTAAAACTCTGTTAGTTGTATATGAACTTACTATTATATTTGTTTTTTAAGCAGTGAATCACTTATTTTAAATATAAATCGTTTAAGAGGGCTCTAAACCTCCTTGCTGAGAAACGTAAAAACTGCTTTGCGCGGTCCAAGACACTGCCTTTATTTACTGTCATTAAATTGTAAATGAAGTATCTATTTAAAGATAAAGACATTTTAGACTCAAATCGCTTTTTAAAATTTTCGAATTCTCCATTTCGATTTTATAGATTATTGAATATTCAAACTAGTTCCAAAATAAAATTAGAGCTGTTATCGAAATGTTAAAAAGCAATTTTAGTCAGAAATTTATCTAGTTTCAATTTAGTTTTGGTTTCAGATCAATATCTTTAAAGCTTTAGCCGCAATATAGGACCTGCGCATTAGCATTTGCGCATGCCTGTATGGTAATTTATTGCTAAAAAATGTGGCAATTCGTGAGATCCAAGTGGCGAAATCCCGAACTTCTTAGTTGAGGATGGATTTTTACTACTTCATTCATAAAAATCTTTCTTCATTTAACTTAACATCAATGGATGCCTACGACTGATATCAGTAGCAAATAAAGCAAATATTTTTCCTAAACGGTACAGGACAGAAAAATATGACAGCTGGGGGCGGGGCGGAGCGGCAATTCTTTTGAGAACTTTGAAGTCATGGGGCGAGGTAGTGTTTGGGAACCTCGTACCACTCCTGGTGTCTTCTGCAATGTGAAGAAAAATAATAAAATACGAATTTAAAGTTTTCTTAGTTAGCATAGTACGTGTTGGTAAATGAATTTAATTCAATATTAATATAAACTGAACAAATATTATGGTGATTGATTAAGGTAAACTTGGTTTACGGAAATCGATCACCGTAACATTCTTAACCTACATATTGCACTTATTTTTTATAAATACAGTATAAGTATTACACTATATGAAATTTGCATTGTGTGACGTTCACTTTTGTATTGAAATATAAATATTGAACTATTTGAAATTAAATTGCTCAAATAAGATGTTCTGCTCGGTTTGGTTTTGTATTAATTTAATGCATTTTCAATTACTTGAGTATCCACTGACCTAATTGGGTAGCTCGTGATCAACTTGTGGCAGCCACACTGATCAACTTGGGTAGTCATCGTGATGGACTTGGCTACCACTCGTGATCAACATGGCTAAAACTCAAGATCAGCTAAGGTAGTACCCGTGATCAACTTGGGCAGCCTCCGTAACGGGCTTGGCTAGTACCCTTGATCAACATGGCTAACATTAATGATCAACTCGTGTAGTGCTCATAATAAACTTGGCCATCCACCATCATGGACTTGGCTAGCACTCGTGGCTAGTCAATAATGGGTGGCTAGTCAAGTAGACCACATGTGCCACCAACCAACACAAGTTCAGTTCACTAAGAGTGCTACACAATGTAGTTATGGGTGGCTACCTAAATTGACCGTGTTCTACCTAAGATTATTAGAGGTCCTATCTAAGTTGACCACAGACTCTACTCAAGGTAATCACGGATGGCTTCTCAAGTTGACCACGGGTCCCACACAAAGTAATCACAGGTACTATCCAAGTTAACCATGGGTGCTATCCAAGATAATCACACTTATTACCCTCAAGTTGACCACTGGTGCTATTTAAAGTAATGACTTAGGTATTACACCTAAGTTGACTAAAAGTAATCACAGGTACTACCTAAGTTAACCACGGATACTATCCAAGTTAACAGGTGTGTCTACCCAAATTGACCATGGTTGCTACCAAAGGTAATCATAGATGCTATCGAAGTTGGCCATGGGAGCTAAGCAAGATAATCACAGATATTGCCCAATATGATCACTGGTGCTACCCAATGTAATCAGAGATAATACCATAGAGGACCAAGAGTACTACCCAAGATAATCACAGGTATTACCCAAGTTGACCATGGGAGCTACCCAAGTCAATAAAAGGTACTACTCAAATTGACGACTGATATTACCCAAGGTAATCAAGTTTGACCACTCAAGTAGATCTCGGGTGCTTCCCGAGGTAATCACATATTCTACCAGACAAGACCAGGGGTACTACCTAAGATGATCGAAGGTACTACCCAAGTTGACCACTCAAGGTAATCACAGGTTCTACCCAAGCTAATTAGGCGTGGCTACTCAAATTAATTACGGGTTCTCCCCAAGTGGCTACTCAAGTTGACAACCAGTGCTACCCAATGTAATAAGGGGTGGCTACTCAAGTTGACCATGGGTCCTACCCGAAGTATTCACAGGTACTACCCAAGTTGATCACCTGTGCTACTCAAAGTAATCATATGTACTACCCATGTTAACCACGGGTGCTACCCGAGGTTATCACGAGTGGCTACTACCCATACTACCCAAGGTAATCAGGGATGGCTACTCACATTGACCACGGGTCTTACCCAAGGTAATCACAAGCACTACCCCCAAGCTCACCACCGTAATTATTGACCCACACTACCCAAATTGACCGCTTGTTCTACCTAAAATAATTACAGGTCCTACCTAAGTTGACCACAGGCTCTACTCAAGGTAATCATGAGTGACTTCCCAAGTCAAAAAGGATCCTACCCAAAGTAATCACAGGTACTATCTAAGTTGACCACAAGAACTACCCAAGGTAATCATGGGTGGCTACTCAAGTTGGCCACGGGTCCTACCAAAGATGAGGCGGGGGGTCAAAACCACTGTACATGTATGGGAGGGCGGGTGGGTTAATACCACTGTACGTGTATGGGAGGGCGGGTGGGACAATACCACTGTACGTGAATAGGAGGGCGGGTGGGTCAATATCACTGTACGTGTATGGGAGGGTGGGTGGGTCAAAACCACTGTACGTGTATGGGAGGGTGGGTGGGTCAAAACCACTGTACGTGTATGGGAGGGCGGGTGGGACAATACCACTGTACGTGTATGGGAGGGTGGGTGGGTCAAAACCACTGTACGTGTATGGGAGGGCGGGTGGGACAATACCACTGTACGTGAATGGGAGGGCGGGTGGGTCAATATCACTTTACGTGTATTGGTGAGCGGGTAGGTCAATAACACTGTACATGTGTGGGTGGGTCAATACTACTTTTCGTGTATGGTGGGTTAATACCACTGTGACTGTTAGAGGATGTCTCAAGTGTAATGTCTAACACATGTGGAGTCATGAAGGAAATGCAATCCAAAATGAGTCCTTTCAGCAACCATGCTTTAAAAGGTGCCTAACTCATACAAAGCGTGCCAAAGTTCAGACAGTGGAAAATATGTTTGCAATTATGAAAAAAGTTGTTTCAAAAAAAAAAGCTTTTTCAACACATCCTCATAACATAATTTTGTTTAAAAAAATTGGTGATCACTCCTGTCTTAGTAAGAGACTCGTAGAGTAGAGCAATATGATGTCACTTTAGACATCCAAGATGGTGCTGTCCAAATTTTGGAAGCATTAAGCTTGATTTCAGTTTGGAAAGATTGCTTCTCATCAAAATCGTTATACGTTTGCGATGCAATTTATCTCATTTGTGTTAGCTAGCTTTTTCCGTAATTTTTTTCTATAACATTGCCATTAAGTGTCAATCTTCAGAAAGAATATTTTGACAAATACTCAGCATCAGCCCTAGTAAGAAACATTGAAAGAGAAGCAAACTGAGAGTGACAATATTTAAAACCTACTAAAAGAAACTAATAAAATTATGGATAAACAAGGTGTGGTTGCCAAAAAACTAAGACTGCATTTGAGGATGCAGAACAAAGAAAATCCAGATCTAGATACAGTAGTGTTAAAGGT
Organism: Stictocephala bisonia; assembly: GCA_035578905.1. NCBI lineage: Eukaryota > Metazoa > Arthropoda > Insecta > Hemiptera > Membracidae > Stictocephala > Stictocephala bisonia. The sequence continues at coordinate 129,075 of JAQJVL010001765.1, forward strand.
TAAGTTACCATGTACAACCCAACATTGGATGAAGTTCTTCAAGATTTAATTATAGTATGCTGGGGACATTTGGACTTTGGTATCATAGTAAAAGTATGTGGTTTCACTAAAAATAAATAAGAAAGATAACAAGCTACATTATGAAACTTGTGATTCAAATTTAGATAAGTTTTTGATGAATTCTTAAGTGTCAGTTTTTATAAGCATGCCCTTCAGGGAGAGTTCCAAATTCAGCACAAACACTTGAAAAATTCCCCCAAGAAACAAAAAAAGTGCCTAGATTGGTTGTTTTAAAACTCTGACAATTACCAAACAATCTATCAACTTATTAAATTTCACTATCAATTTCCAGCCAGCAAGGCATCTGCAGAGTGCAGTTTTTTAATATTCTTAAAACGATTAAAACCTTGACTCATATCTCAGGTGACAGAAGAGAGATTCAGAGGACTAGCTCTGATTCATACTCACAGAGACATAATTGTTGATAGTTGTTTTTGAGAAGTGAATTAAATGAATTGCACTGCATTGAATAAATTATTTCACACGTAAATCAATATCTGTAATTTTGAAGCAATAAAAAAAATTATATCTATCAGTTTTAGAAGCAATGAAAACCTTTCTGTAGCAGTCATCCATCTACGATACCCAACCCATCTTCACCATGCTACTCACCACAGAACTGTCACCCCCATCTAGACAGCCTGGATTCACCTTTGATATGAACTTTATACAAAAACAACTGAATACAAGTTAACGGTTAATACTATTTATTAACATTTGTTTACAAACGTTACACTATTAGTGTCAATTCCAAAAGGATGAATCCTCTGTTGCAGTTCTGAACAACTGAAGTTACTAACCCATTCCCACCAAAGGGGGAATTCTTTTGCTTATGTTTTAGCAATAACTATTTAATGCACTATAAATAATAATTACTTTCAAAACAGCTCTAAAACAAAATAATGACATATGAGCATCATCGGTACAACATGCCTGAATAGTAGTGAACTGATTAGTTGATAATGATTCATGAACAAATCAATTTACAGAGGATAAGAAAAATATTACAAACCAAATTTCTGTTGTGTTTCATATAAATCCTATGTTTAGTTACGCAGACTTGAATTTATGTGGAATAATAGCTAACCAACAGATTAGAAAATGGCTGATGTGTGTTTATCATAGCCGCTGGCTACGAATACAAGTTTCACCACTGGGGTGTATTATGGCCATTTGCCTAAAAAGGGTTGACACCACTGAAGATGTTCCATTTTTTTAACTTGGGTGGAGGTGATTTTCATGTTTCACAACAGTCCTTAAGGTGTGCGTGCAAACTTTAAAGGTACTACTAAACCAGTAAAGTGTTGCAAATGTGGTTTGGTTCTTTAACCCACTTTCATTGAAAGAAGTACCCACAACCTGGTTTAACCTTCGAAGCGCCATTCATCGAAGTTTTTACTACCAAAACTACTCATTTTAAAACAATTTTAAAGCAACCAGCAATATTACATAAAAGCAAAATGATAAAAGAACATTTAATGTTTACCTTCTTACCATCGTAAGTTGCTCGTTTACAGAATTTAGGTTAAAAAGATGATTTCTCAAAATTTGGATAGAACTTTTCGGAAATATTAGAACCACTTTATAAATTTTATTCTTTCCTAACTAAAGTTAATTCCAAAAGTTGGTTAGCAATTTTTTAATTATTCCCCTTGATCCAATTAACAGTCCAGTCCAAGTTTTTTAAGAATGAAAATAGACTATCAGCAAATTCAAATCTGAATTTAATTTGAGATAGAAGTTCAGTGTAAAAGTGAAGACAGGTTTTTAAAAATGTCCTCATATCTGACTTCTTGACATGTTGGTCACTTTTTGTGGGCCATAATTCCCAGATAAATCAGGTTCAGTTCCAGAAAATATTTTGGACTGAAATGTTCAGTCTGTAGGGAATGTGTTTTCCTAACGTAGGCTAAAACCATGTAATTAGAATAAAGATCTCTTAACATTTGAAATTTAAAAACCCATGAAAGAGGGGAATCTCAATCTGGAATAAAATATTAAAGTCATTGGGGATTCCTAACGTATTGGATATAAATTCAAGGTTGAGTTTAGTGAATTTAATTTTCAATGAAAATACCAGACTATTTTCTTCCAGTGGAATGTTGTTCTTCATAAGCAGACAATGTAAAGTAGGTAGGCTTCCAAAGATACATACTGTTCCAATACTCTATCCACGAAGACTCTACTATAAATGAAACAAACCCTAACTCACAAAATGAATTCGTAAAATTGAATAGTACTTTGTGTAACAAAATCATAGTAACTAGCCAATAACTGTATATTAAAAGCATCAGTTCAGTTCACTTTGTCTATTACAATCAAACTACTCTCCTGTTCTTCCTCACTTCAGCAGCATATATGAAACTATGGAACTGAAACTCAAATATTGTATTATAACAAAGTTTACATCCGTAGATATTACAGTACTAGGAAATACATGGAGTAACTGAAGGGTCATGAATTATTCTAAGCTTGTATTGTAAGACTTGATGAAAATAAATTATTCTCAGCTTGTTGATTTGACTAAGGAACGGCAAATAAAATGAATTTACCCAATATTTTACCTGACCACGAGAATTTCCCACCAAGTGGGTAAACTAGTGGGTGTATTCACTAAAAGTGGGTAATCTATGACTAAGAATGTAAGAGAGATAATAGTATTATCTTTCACAAATAAGGTTTCTTGTGGTTTGACAATATATCCCAATGCCTATTATTAAGCTTGCAAAAGTACATTTAAAAAAATCATTAAGTCATATACAAAAAAAGTCATTAAGTCATAATAATGATACGTATGTATTATGATTAATTAAAATTCAATCATTATTTAAATTATTAATTATACAAATATGTAAGACAATCTTCACTTTAGTAACCAGTGCATTCTCCCTTATCGTAACTAAATAAGTTTTGAAAAATGTAGGTAATCCATACATAGGTTTTCTTTGGAATGCCCAATTTTTTTGTCACAACAAACTATTTTTCGTTCATACAAAGTAGAATATTTTATTTATTGTTTATTAGAATTCAAATATGTTTATTCATACACACAATGTGATATTACACAATAAGACTTACAAAATTTAATATGAATATACCGCTTGCATAGATTATAAGTTCGTGTGCAGGAAGGAGTTTATCGTTGTAGCATTTTTTGAATGAAATCATTGTAGCAAAAAATGACAAATTATGGGTAATTTTCTCTTCTACATGTCCAGTTTTATTTTTACAATTTTTTTTTTATTTCCCCGTCCTTAGTAATATCAACAAGTTGAAAATAATTTATTTTTATTCCAGTCTTACAATACAAGCTTAGAATAATTCTAGACCCTTCAAAGGATCAGCTGATAATCACCCGCTGTTCATTTGTCATTGGGCTATTAATTAATGACACTCTCTAAGGAATAGTCGGCCTTAGTTTGTAACAATGACTACATTCGCTCATCTACACTCATCACACTCATTCGAATACCATATTCGCCCATATCTTGACGATCGGCGTCTTATGAATAAATAAATAAAAGAAAAAAATTCACCATGTATTCCCTAGTACTGTATTATGCATTTGGTTGCTCTATGGATGTAAACTTTGTTATAATACAATATTGGAGTTTCAGTTCCATAGTTTCATATATGCTGCTGAAGTGAGGAATTAAAAACAGGAGATCAGTTTTAAATTGTACTAAGTAGCTATCATCTACCGTAGTAAATAAAGATTATATGAATAAAAAATGTAGAATTTATAGATAATGTACGTTATCAAACAGATAAGATGAGCAAGTTTGTGGCTTCCTCATCAAGCTCATGTTGGTGGTAGATATTGACACAATTGCTTATAATCATTAAAATAGATCCAAAAATTTTAATTCACATCATACATTTTTATTGGCCTAAAATCCTTCTTTTTAGACAATCAATTGCTACAGTATAAAAGACTCCGTTAGAAATACTAAGTGCAAAATATATGATACCGAGAAAATAATTACAACCTATAAAAACAATGAAATTTTAAAATATACTATCAATAGTTGCACATATTATATACAAATTGGTCCATCCACTTATTTCACTGATTCAGAAAAAACTGGTCCTCCTGATGTCATTGAGGTGGAACGATCGTAGCTGATCCCAAGTCTGTCATTCGAGGATACTTCACTTTTTTCTTTTCTAGTTCATCTTGTGCCCAAAGGATCAGCTTCATCAGGTTGTATAGACGAGGAGTTGTAGGTTCTTGTAATTCAATCTTTAAAATTGCAGCATTAAGTTCACTTGCAACCTGTAAAAAGTTGTATCTATTTAATAAATTAATATAATTTATGAATATATAAGCAATCAAATTGTGTGTTGGAATACATTTAGTGTTACATATTAGCGAAGTGATTATGATTTATTGTCCACTGTGACAGTTGTTATTAAGCTAGTTGCAGTTTCTGTGAAATAACATAGTTACCTGAGTATTTAGAAGTCATATCATTATTATTCCACATACAGTAGAATCTTGCTAATTTGAACCTCGGTGATTCAAAAACCTCTACAGTTCGTATTTTCTGTCTATTCTCTTGAGAAAACCTCAATTTTAGAAAAAATATTGGAATATTCGAAAAAAATATCCCAATAATTTGAAGGGATTTATCGCATAAATTAGCCTCTACAATTCAAATGTATGTACAGTCGGGCATCTAAAATTCAAATTTTGTTTCTGCAATTCAAAGCCTTACCTCTAAAATTCAAAGTTAACCTCTATAATTTAAACTGAGATGCTGAAGGCCTCTAAAATTCGAAATGAGGACAAAAATCAAGCCTGTTGAAACATGAACTAGTGCATGTACTGTACACAGTTTTCACCCGAGTTGACCCATTAGTTACTGTCACCGTCAGTAAAGTAACCACTATAATTCGAATTTTGTTCACTCTACCTCTATAATTCGAACTCTCGATAATTCAAAAATGCTATAATTCAAAATAAATTGCCTTTCCCTTAAACCTGAACTAGTGAGGTTCTACTGTAATGTTCGACTAATATAATTAATGCTGCAATTTAATTGGGTGTTTGCCAGTCTTGTAGCATTTTCTTTATAAAGAATAGTTTATCATTACATAATTAAATAGAGACTGATATACAGTAATCTCGTTGCCTTTTTGAAGCAAGAGTAAAGACTAATGTGCTTTAGGTATTCAAGTGAGAGGTCAATCAGATACATGCTCATTACAATGAATATTTTCAAAGTTAAGGTTAGTTGTGTGTATATTCTAAGGAATGGCATAACCATCAATCAATAAATGATAACAAATTACCATAACAAGCGCCATTATCTTGACTTTCTAGTGATTTCATAATGACGAAATATTATATCCAAAATGTCAACAAAATATTTAGTTTCTCTTTATAATTTGATGATAAAATTTACTATTTTCTGTCACTGCATTTAGTTAGATTTCACTCAATCTTTGCATGCTTGAAATTGCCTAAACAGTTTTTATGGAACTTGTCTAGGCAATTAGTTTTATTATTGTTGTCTTATCTTGATACTAATAATAAAAAATATTGTGTTTTTGATTGTTTAGGTTTTCTGGAATTCACATCTTTTTCCTAATTATTAAAACATTGATAAGAAAACACTCATCCAGAAGATTGACATCTATGTCCAATGATGATAACAAGTTGTCAATGGTAATATTACTTCAGCATCACTGAGCTGTAAGGGCACTGGGTTGACTTTAGTACATAATTTTACATCTGTTGTATAAAAGTTAAGCGAAAACCAGCATAAATATTTTTTCCCCATAGTTTAAGTGACTGTGCACGTAAACCATAAAAAAAAAAGTCTTCCTTAGATCTGTGATTCAAGCTAGATACTGATTTTGTATATTTTAACATGAATTTACGTGACAGTAGATCATATAGAGCACCAGATTCCGTATTGTCACTGAAAATGACATTTAATAATATTTCAACTACGGGATCTGCATTCTTCACAGTTCTGCCAATTTGTACAGTGTTCTGGGGTCCTCACTCTTAAGTGTTGAAACATTAGGAAATGATTTGGCTGTTTACCTACAGAATATGTTAACATACTAACAGTAATGAAATATAGGTGCTAGGAAATAAAATATTAAATGGTGATTTCTGCTTTAAATCTGTTATTCTTGTTAAGAGGTTTATTAACTTCTCTTCTGGTATGGGTATAGATTACTTTGTTTAAATTTGTATTCACTTGTTCACAACATTAAACAATTATTTCCTACTATAAACTGAATGAACGCCTAGTAAATTTATTCCTTTGAGCCAGTTCAGGAAAAATATCATCAGTTCGTTTTGTTGGACAGAAAAAATGTTGTAATGCTTATTTTGTTTAACTATTGGCCTTTCAATTTGATTTTATTTACTATTTCATTTTATTACAAGGGAGATGCAAAATAATTGTGTAAATGTAAATTGGGTTGTTATTATAGTCATTTTTATGTATGAAAATAATTACTTAAAACTACAAATATTTTTTTTTATTAAGATAGATCGACAGATACCCTGAACCTTATCTGAACGTGTGCAATGACCAACAGAGAGTTTTTAGAAGTGGGGAAAGAGTGAATCATTGTGACCGGGGCCAGTAACTCCCACACATCTGACTCCCTACAACTTTTATCGAATACCATCCTGGAATGATCAGACGTCTCTTAAGCATTTTACACTGTCCTCCATATCCAACCCTCCCTCCCATTTAATTAATACTAAAAATACTTCCAGTCTAATGATTGATGGACCCTCCCACCCACCCATTTATTTTACACAACTGATGAATTGTTGTTGTACATCTTTCCCTCCACTCAAAGCACAAGCTGTCCCCGCTTGTTCTGTCATAGCTCAGGATTATTCCTGCTAAGCCATACATCAGATGGCATATCAAATTTTCATTATAAAAATATTAAAGATTTTTTAACAACAAATAATTTTATTTACGTCAGAGTTCAACAATTTTATAGCTAAAATAATACCTTTTGCCGGTGAGTTTGATTAAGCAGGTCACTAAAGGGACAGTTGTTTGGTTCCTCAAAGGCCAACAAAGCCAGAGTTCTCTCCAGTTCCGTCAAGACACCAGGATCTGATTCACCAACCTCACTCAATTGATCTTGAGCAAATTGCAAAGCTTCTTCCACCTTCCCTGCTCGTATTAGTTCAATCAGATGAAGTTGCTATACAAAATATAAAAAAACTTATAGAATCAGGAAGTTAACTGTCACTATTAAAAAAAAAAAAAATAATCACTCAAAATAAAACAAAACCAAAATGAAACTTGTATTATAAAATGTAATATTAAAGATGCAGATAATAACTTACATACCAACTTTTAAAAACTATAGAATAAATTAAGCATTGTAAAATACTTGACAATTATCCTTAAATTGTCTTCTATTAGCTCATTAATATTGTAATGGGTATTATTAAAGTGCTAGTTATGAATATAAAATTTTAAGACTTTTTCAGGAGAGGCATGAGCAGACGATGGAATTTATAATATTTAAAATAATAATATTATAAAATATTTTAGTTTGTGCAAAACATAGTCTTAGACGAGAAACATCATTTTGTTGGTGTCCTGATTCCAAAGCAACCCTCTGCTTAGCTGAACGTCAAACAAAATTAAATTTGTGACTGGTATATTTAACTAATAATGGTTAGCATAATTAAAATCTTAGAACTAAATATCATTGTAAACATTATTTTACAATGCCATTAAGTTCTAAGGTATAAATTAAGCTTTCATTACTAATTAAAATATAATTTATACTTGGTAGGCCTATGTTAGCGTAATGTTCAGAATAATTAGAAAACAAATATTCGTGTATCATTTGTTTTCGAAATTGAAATGTTTGAACAAAGTTGCTGTAGTAATTTTGTTTTTAAGAACGTTATCAAAAAGGTAAGTTGTCATTTTACAGATAACATTTCAGCCAAGTTGGATCGCTAGTAAAGAAAAGATCAAACTATCAGAAGGTGAACATAAAATAGACAAAATTATCGGAAAAGCATCACTGATGTAATTATAAAAGGCATGTATACAACCTTAGTTATTTAGAGATAATATGAAATCACTTTTTCTATTAAACTTAACAAAAAACACTAATTTAATAATATAATGAATTCCCGAACCTGAAGATGAAAATACAGATATCGATCATTGTCCAACAAATCTGGGTGGAGCTGGTTAACAAGAAGTGTAGCTTCCTGAATTCTTCCACCTTGAATTGCATCTCGAATTCGGATTCGGTTATCCATTGAATTCAGATCCATTGAAGGTGTAACTCCAGACTCTTGCTGGAACTTTTCAGCAGCTTCTTTAAATCCCTCTAAAGTAATATAAAATTATATTATAAATCAACAATCTCACAAACAATGCAAGACAACATATTTCTAAATGGTAGATTAGATTATCAACTTTAATGTGAAAACCCCACTCTTTGCACTTACTTTGAGCTTTATTGTAGGCAATGTGTTCTTGGTGAATCACCAAGTTCTGAATGTTTTGAAACCAACAGGAGTAAATTGAAATTGTAAAATACACTACTAAGATGATCATATTGCTGAGTAAAATAAATTATAAATGCTGCTCAATTCTGGTATAATAATTCACTCATTAGGAAGCAATATGAATAAGTTATTTATTTTCCAATTAATAATTGCTAAACTATAATTTAGTTTAGTTATAGTAAATGACTGGCAATTTCTTCTAGTAATATGGCTAGTTATGTGAGGAAATAGAAAAACATAGATATTTGAGTCTAGCATTAGCAGAAAACTTGGAGACATATCGCCCCATGTGGTGTGTGAAACATACAAACATTATAATACAGGGTGTTTCTTTTAAAACGCAACCCATGATTTGAAATAAAAATACAAACAAAACATATATCTATAGCACATTTTATTATTATTACTAACATTTATTACTACTACTTAGCGACCTACATTATTTTAATGACATGTTTGTTTAGGTTTGGTGTTCAAATAAACCACCATTAGCATTTATACAACGTTCTGCCCTGTTCAGTAAATTTCTGGACATCTTCCTTACAGTTTGCTCAAAACCATGTTTCTAACCTCAACTTAATGACGTTGCAGTAAACCTAAATAAAGCGAACAACAATGTAAATCAGCTGATAGCCAAGAGAGAAGAAAAACCAGGACTACCAACCTATGAACTTGTAATTATCTTAAACCTAAATTTTCTTTACTTTTAAGTAGGGTTGCGTTTTAAAAGGAACACCCTGTAATACAATATACAGGGTGTAATTTTAATGTAAAATTTGTTAACTAGTGAAACTACATTCAAAATGTGATAAAATGGTAGAAATTGTATATTATTTACTTAAACCATCTTGCTGCAGTAGCCATTTTTAGATTTAAAAAAATGTATAATTTCTTTATTTTGAATTTACTCTCACAAAATGTATGTGATGACATTTTTAAAATCTACAACATTTCAAATAAGAATAATTACTTTGAAACCTAATAATTTTAAATAAACTGTGATAAAACTCAGTTAAAGTTAAAATTTTTAGAGCTGAAGAAAAAGTAATATTTAAAAAAACTCTAAAATCTCCTTAGCAGTATGCTTTATAGGATGTCAAATGCTATTGCCCAACTAATGAGCTTTCCATCAATACCAAAGAACCTTTATCAAGTATCTGGATAATGGGAGTTGCAAGATCTAAAATGCTGAAAAACACAGCAAGTCTTAAGTAGTAATGACATTTCTACGCTTTTTATGAATTCGTAGTTAATTATGTGAATTTTTAGCATCCATGATATTTTTGGGGCACTGATCTATTTCTTAACATTGTACCAGTTTTAATATGAGGTTTTAATCTGAAAATATTGTCCTTAATTGTATATTTGTGAGTAGAAAACTATCTTACATTACACCATTCATCTTATTTGATATTGCCCATTATTATATACACAGTATATTGCATTGGAGAGCCCACTCCTTACCTAGTTACAAAAATACCTTTGAAGCATGATTTTCTGTGCCAGTAATGTAAAAGACACAATGGCCATTAGAGGAATACGCAGAGATGCATTTTTATAATAGGTTTTGCAATGGTAACATACTTGCTGCTGCCAGAGAAGTACAGACAGATCCCTAGTCCTGTAGCATTTTGAAAATTACATCAGCAGCTTCTGGAGAGTGGCATTGTACACAATTAATAATAAATAATAATAATAAATAAGCTTTATTTCTCATAAAAACGTACAACAATACATATCAATACAACAGTAAATATATACACTTAATAATACTTACACTTAATAACGTTAATTTGAGAAATAAAGGAGTTACCTCCCAGGCTAAGCCTGTTTGGAGGATTTCTAGACACACACTTGTATTAAAAAAAGCAGCTAATGACAATGCTAATTGACTAAATAAATAGTCATAAATTGTTTTTCCCTACATGAATTCATGTACGAGGGTCATTTTTAAAGTAAAACTCGCTTTCAAATAGCGTAATTTGAGAAACTTTATTTATGGATATAATTGATATCACAAACTAAAATATGAACATTTTTTTCACTTTTCTATGTAGTCACCATTAACATCAACACATTTTTGAAGTCGTGGTACCAGCTTTTGGATCCCATTATCAAAGAACTCTCCCGCCTGACTGTTAAACCAGTTCGTAACTGTTTCTTTTAACATGCCATCATTTTCCAAGCGCTTTCCACCAATAAATTCCTTAAGTTTTGGAAAAAGATGAAAATCCAATGGTGCTGTCACAACTGTATGGAGGATGATCCAGTATTTCCCAACAAAACTTGTCCAGTTGTGTCTGTGTCCTCGCCGCAACGTGAGCCCGAGCGTTGTCGTGAAGCAGAATGACACCACTGAAGAGCAGGCCCCGCCAGCGGTTTTGAATTGCGCGCCTAAGCTTCAATAATATTTAGCAATATCTTTCAGCATTTATTGTCATTCCTTGTGGCAGAAAGTCTATGAGAAGAATACACTTTCAGTCCCAAAAAACCGTGGCTATGATTTTTCTTGTTGAAGGTTCTTGCTTGAATTTTCTTGGTTTCGTCGGGGAGTTTGAATGATGCCATTCACTGGATTGACGTTTCGTCTCAGGATTATAGTATGCAACCCACGTTTCATCCCCGGTCCCACAATGTGACTTAAGAACTCATCGCCACCTCTATGATAGCACTCCAAAAAGGACAAAGAATATGCCATACGCTTTGCTTTGTGTTCTTGTGTCAACATTTTTGGCACCCATCTCGCACACATTTTTTTTTTATGTAGTTTGTCAGTAACAATGTTGTAAACTACTGATCTTGAAACTTGGGGAAATTTCTGACTAAGTTTGTCAATAGTGAACCGCCGATTTTGGCGAATTTCCTCATTAACTTTTTGTGCCAACTCTTCATTGATGACAGTAGGCCAACCAGGTTGTTCTTCGTCATGAACACTCGTCCTTCTTTCATTAAAAAGCCTACACCAGTTTCGCACATTTCCATCATTTATAACACCCTCACCGTAAACTTCAAGAAGCTGTCAGTGAATTTCAGCAGGACGAACATTTTTTGCGTTTAGAAACTGAATAACTGAGCGTACTTCATAGTCGGCGTATTTATTGATGGACATTGCGACAAAAAAAGCAGTATAACCACACAACCAGCATCGGCAGAGACGTGAAACGTAATGGCGGCGTTGACGGAGACAGGCCTGTAAGTGCTGGTCTTGAATGGACGTCACGTGACCGGATATGTGGGCACGATGAGCAATCGGTTTTTACTTTAATAATTACCCTTGTATTTAAATTTAAAAATATTTAATTTTAACTAAGGTTAGATTCAACTGGCTTTCTGAGCCTTCGATACAATAGATTTTTTTAATTTTAATGCCTTTCGGGCAAACAATTAATAGAATACTACAACTCAGAAACAAAAAATGTATTTATATGAGTTACAACAAACAAAAGGTATGCACATAAATAATAAGTGTGTACAAGGACACAATTTATAAAAAAGTAAAAGATAATTAATTAATAGATCTGATTTATAAGAATTAATAAATGGTCAACACAAATAATAAAAACTGTGAAGAATGTACATTCTCATTCACATACCAGAAAAAAAAAAAAAAACATTTACATTACAGTATTTTGGTACTCACCATTACCGATACACTGTTCCTAAAAAGCACCTGTTCAATATCTTCCACTGAAAAAATCCATTATTTAAGGTGTTTAAAAAATGATTTAATAGAATTTTGCTTTCTGAGTTCAGCTGGTATTCGATTATTTAATTTTGGCGCTAAATAGGTAAATGTTTTTGTAAAATAAGTTTGTAATTAACATAATGAGGTAGGTTGTGGTGTTGTAATTGATGTAGGTATGGAGGAAATAGTCCTTAATATGGTTCAAAACAACAAAGAAAAATTGGCATTTCTAGTTGGAAGGTCAGAAATGTATTACAAAAATAAAAACGCTTGAATTTTATTTAAATTCATTCATTAAATGAATTCATTATTCATTCATTAAATGAATCATTAATTCATTAAATGAATTAAATTCATTTAAATCCTGTACAAATCTTGCACGAAACTGACTTTGATTCCAGAGTATAATTCTGCCAGTGGTTGGTCAATGGTAACACGGAACAGTATGGATTCTTCAAACAGTTTTGGTGGACCAATATTTGTAACAACCACAATATGCATTACTGGCGTGAACAAAAACCTAGGGCTACTAAACTACGAGTGTTTCAAATTCAATTCTAAGTTAATGTCTGGGCAGGTGTACTTGGAGTTCTTTGAAATGACCAAACATATTTAACTAGCGAGAGATATTTTCATATGTTGGTTATTAGATAATTGGTCGGTAGCGTAGTTGGTTCAATCCCAGCTTCATATGCTAAAGGTTCTCAGTTCGATCCAAATCAGAGTCAATACATTTTGAGAAGGATCAGCTGATAATCACCGGCTGTTCATTTGTCATTGGGCTATTAATTAATGACACTTTCTAAGGAATAGTCGGCCTTAGTTTGTAACAATGACTACATTCGCTCATCTACACTCATCACACTCATTCGAAATCCATATTCGCTCATATCTTGACGATCGGCGTCTTATTAATAAATAAAAAAAAAATAAATAAATACACTTTCTACAGTACACTTTGCCTGCTCTGTTAGATGGAGTTGGTCACAGTCAAAGAAATTCCATAATATTTCATCATGGTGGTGCTATGTGTCACTACACAAATGAAGTACGGGATTGCTTAAGTAATAACTACCCCATGTGAATTGGACGGGGTGGGCCTGTTGTGGAGTTGACTAGGTCTTCTGACCTAACTCCCATGGACTTTTTCTTTTTGTGTTAAATTTCTTAGTGTGTGCCTTAGAATATTAGTAGCGATAACACATAAGTCGATCTAATTTTGCTCCTTACAAAACACAGTAGTTTTAGATTTAAATCTTGCCTTTTATCGTGAAATAACCATTATTCTGGAACTGTCTTCGTTAATAATTTGACAACATTTTCTAGCCTAACTTATTTTTAAAGTAAAATAATCCAAAAATATCACTGACAGTAACAGACTAAAAATACTTTATTACAAAAATATAAAAATTAAGTGTAATGAACTTCCAAATAAAATATGAGTTACTGTAAGAAGTTTTGAATTACAAATGTTGCATCTTATTAAATTCAGTGAACATGTTACTGATAAACATCAAATACTGGCAATGTTCATTGTAATAATCAATTAGTGCAATAACTACTGTTTAAGACTTGCCGTGTTTTTCAGCATTTAAGATCTTGCAACTCGCAATAGCCAGATACATGATAAAGGTTCTTTGGTATTGATGGAAAGCCCATTAGTTGGGCACGTTTTTGATAAGATTTGACACCCTATGACTCTACAGTAACAGAGATCTTGGTGTTTTTTCTAAAATACTTTTGGCTTCACTTCTAAACATTTTAACTTTAACTGAGTTTTATTACAGTTTTACATTTAGCAGGTTTAAAAGTAATTATTCTTCTTTGAAATGTTATGTAGATTTTAAAAATGTCATTACATTGCAGCAAATGTAACGTTTTCAAAGTGTTAAATACTTTTACAAAATAATCAAATTATCGTAAAAATAAAAAGATTTTGAATTATTTTAATCTGTAAAAACAGAAGGAAAAGAACGCAAAAATCTCTGTGGAAATTTATTTCAACACGTTCGCTGCTGATGGTGCGGTTCCATGTAGCATGGCGCGGTTCCGCGCCAAATAGTTAGTTTTTTGTTATTGCCAGTAATTTTTAAGTGTTGAAGCGCTGTGATTCATTGTAATCACCTCTAGAAATTTTCTGTCGAACAAATATTACTGTTTGATATATTTGAATATAAATTGTTCAGATATTAAAATAAACCAAATATTCGTTATATTTCACCGCTCCTAGTGAAGGGTACCACTTGTAGGTTAGCAACGAACGTGTTAAACATTCCAATATTTAAATAAGAATTCCTAAATTGGATAGCAATAACATAATAACCATTTGGGCCCCTTCATCCAAAATGATCCATTTATGAATAAAGAATTTTTTATTTCCTTACTGTAATAATTTCAGGGTAACTCTATAACATTCATAGTAATGGATGTTATATTAATAAGGTTACAAACCATTTAGAAAATCTTGAAATTTAGTTAAATTAAACTAATTATAACAACTTTTTTCAGCTGAATTTATGATTTTTTTAAATCTTTGAATACCTTTCATTTTGTAATGAATGATTCTTTTGAAATATCATTTGCAGAATTCTTCATTTCTTGACCAGCCCTTTAAAATGATGTGCACATCAACCTATGCTTACATTCAAAACTAACTAGCCTACTGACTCTTGGTGGTGCGTTTCCCATCAATAAAGAGTCAGTAAAAACATTTAAAATTTTGGATTTCAGCTCCCAATTGAATTTGAAAAGTTTTAATCCTCTTTCCCAATTAGTTATCAACATACCCAGACTCTTCACTGCCCCTTCATATTCAAATTCAAATTCAAAATAACTTTATTTCCTTTTATGCAAATGTACAATGTTACAAAAATTGAACTGTATACATAGGAAAAAAAATACTCTTAAATTAACCATTTAACATGTGAAATACCAATACAACTAAAACACACAACTCCTTAAAGATTAACTTTAGAATTTAGATTTACAACTGGTCTACTAATACTGTTAAAGAAAAGAAAAAAGGTGGAAACTAGGACCGTTATGCGTGGGTTTTGCTGTATTGCTGAAATTTTTAGAGTTTTGCTAGTTTAAATTTAGTAGAAAAAAAAAGTGTATGGAAATAAGCCTACATAGGCAATGCTGCCTGTGCGTAGGCTTGAGTTGCTTATCAGTAGAATAATATTTTCACTAATTTATCCAGTGTATTTAAAATTGTAAAAGAATGTTATTTATGTATTTTTTTTAACTAGTTCTGTATACCATCTCATTTTCTTTTTTAACTATTTGTTTTGAAAATTTGGCAATGTTAAGTAACTCTGCTATATTCAAAAATGCTTTATTACAGCACAAGCACAAGAGAAAAAAAAAAAAGAAAGAAGGAAAAAAAAGTTAATATATGCCTACATGAGTCAAGGAGGAAGGCAGAGAGAACGCTGTGGCTGAAAAACTATAGTAGTAGTATAGAATCAGTCCGTAGTTGCGTGGTAAAGGATGTTCAGGATGTGGCCATGTCTGTATTCGGCAGTGATAAGAGCCTCTGCCTCTTGTGTACTGATAAGAGACAACCACTGGTTAGCATTTGTCTTTAGAGAAGCTAATGATGGAGAAGAGAACAATACCAGGCCCACATTTTGACGATAGTTGGACAGATTTCTAAACAATGTATGACATGTATAGAATGAATTTGTTGATAGATAGGTTTTAGCTAAGGGAACAGCTGTAATTCCAACATTACGTGAATATCTTGTAATGTGCGAGTGGGAAATTCTAGAAAAGATTATGTTATGTTTTTTAAATATATGAATTAAAAGGGCTTTTATGTATAGATGACGTACACTTAAAATACCAGTTTCAAAAAACAGAGCGTCAGTTGGATATCTAAAACCTTTGTTAAATCCCACTTTTAATATAGATTTTTGAATGATGTTAAGAGGCTGTAAATTACTTTTAAAAGCTCCCCCCCATGAAATTATTCCAAAAGACAACAAGGACTGCACGTAGGCAAAGTACGCTAACTTGATTTCTTTTTCACAGAGAATATCTCGAATCCGCTTGAACGCAAATACGTATTTACGTAATTTCTTTTTCAAACAGTCTATGTGTTGAGCCCAGTTTAATCGTCTATCAAAAATTACCCCCAAATACTTATAATACGTCACACCCTCAATAGCCTCGCAGCCGCATACCCGGCTCTTGTAGTCTCCACAAGAATGAATCACTAAATTGTCTAAGGTATAATCGGTATTACTCCTTAACGAGATAGGTAAGTATTTTGTTTTACTGACGTTCAAGCAAAGGAGATTCTGATCAAACCACGTTTTTAAGGACATGAGATCTCTTAAAGCAAATGAGCGCACCTCTGCCCAGTCCCGACCCCTTACGAGCGCCAAGGCGTCGTCGGCAAAAAGAAACAAATTACTATTTAAATTTAATCTTGTGATATTATTGATATATATTAAGAACAATATTGGTCCAAGAGTGCTACCTTGAACTACACCATAATCTATTGGAAGTAAATTACTATTGACCCCACCCAAGGCAACTAATTGTCGTCTTTCTGTTAAATAGCTAGAAAACCAATCAAGTGCTATACCACGCACTCCTATTTGCTCCAACTTTGGTAGTAGTAAATTTCTATCTATGCTGTCGAAAGCTTTTTTCAGATCTAAAAAGATAAGCATAATTCGCTCGTCTTTGGAAATAGAGTCGTGCAATTGTTTGTTTACATCAAAAAGTATGTCTGAAATTGTTATGTTCTCCCTAAACCCATACTGACACTCTGTTAGAATCTGGTTTATTTGCAGGTATTTAACAAGCTGTTCTTTGACTATTCTCTCTAGTATTTTAGAGAAAACACTGAGTAAAGAGATCGGACGGAAGTTGTTTTTATCTGTATGAATTTTACCTTTATATAAGGGAAGAACTTTAGCAATTTTGAAAATATTTGGAAAGATTCCGGTGGATATACTGAGATTGACCAGGTGTAAAAGTGGTCGACTTAATAATTCGATGTTTTTTTTAATATTGAAGCAGGAACACCATCATAGCCAGGAGCAGAGCCACCTCGTAGTGCATTTATGTGTCGTTTTATGTCGTGTTCAGTAACAGTGTGTAAGGTGAGCTCTGAGTCAAGTCTATAGTCTGAGTCAGTAACTAGTAAAGGTCCTGTAACGTGTATCGTGCTTGCAAGGTTTTGTCCTACGGTTGAAAAGAAAGTATTGAATTCCTCTGCCACTTCTTTAAATACTAAATCGTTATAATCAGCGATGCCTGGTCGAAATTTTTTTATTGGGAAAGCGTCTTTTTTACAACGTATTCCAATCAGATCGTTGATAACCCCCCAAAACAGTTTTGGATTGTCACTGGATTCTCGTAACTTGTTTCTATAATAATTACGCTTGGCACTTCTTAACTCATTACTCAAATACAGCCTGTGATTCCGGTAGAAATTGGCTAGAACGTCATTAAAAGTTGGCGTTTTATTCTCTTGCTTAATTTGTCTCTAACCCGTATTTTTTTCACGAGGTCAGAAGTTATCCAAGGTTTTAATTTTTTTAGACTGGTAGAATGGCGTTTGATTTTGGAAGAGGATTGGATAGTTTGCTGAATAATGTTATTGAAATCTGAAAAAGAGGAATCAGCATTTTGATTGTTTAAAATTGGTTCCCAGCTTATAGTTTGCAAGTTAGAAGTGAATAGTGTGTGGTCTAAGTATGTGCTGTTGTGTGCAGTTGGAATGCCCTTCATGTACGACACAGCCTATACTTTTTCTGATTAACTAACAGAGATTTGCATTGCCGTTATACATGACACAGCTTTTTTATACGTTAAATCTTACCTGTGACAAGGTAGTTCATAATAAGTTTGTTCATATCACTCCGTTGTACATGAACACTCTCCAATTTATTTATCCATTCATCACGAGACACAGAATCTTGTTTTTCAGGGTAACTCATGAGTAACTTTCTGTAGACAAATAAATAATAACAATAATAATAATAATAAACTTCTTTATTGCTGTAGGACAATACAAATATTGCATAGCATACATTGATTTGCGGTAACAGATTTATAATTTCTCAAACACTCAATGCAAACACAATACATGTGACAAGCTAAACTCTGACAGCTTGCGGGCTTAAAATAAATGTTTTTGCATAAACCCTGTCAAGCAGTTCAAATCAAATCAACTTTGTTGTCACAAATACAAATTACATTTCATGTATTAGTAGAGCTATAAGAAACAGGTGACATTGTTAGATTTACAAAAACATACATAAAACAAAAAATAGACAAAAATGTGGGCTAAAAGTCATGTTACTTGTAGCATTAATTCATACACTGAATTCTTATACTACATTAAAATTATCATCGATACATCATTAATTAAATAATAGGCTTTATCTATTATTTAATTAATTACAAATTCTCGAAGTAAAAATTTAAAGTTTCCCACATTGTCAATATTTTTAATGGAATTAGGTAATTTATTGAAAAATCTGCTCCCTATATACAAAGGTGAATTCTCTAAAAGCCTTAAGCAGTATCGTGGATAAGATAAGTAATTTTTATGTCTGGTGTTGTAACAATGATGATGTTTGTCACGTAATAAATTGTAGTAG